>NQII01005220.1:88525-180347 GCA_002778355.1 Clitarchus hookeri | reverse complement strand
TTTTTTGAGAAAGAGACATGCACAGGTGGCTAGGTAACTGCTTCCCCTCACGTCAGGCATGTATGTGGAGGTACATGCCAGTCCTTCAGCTCGACTGAATAGCACCATGGTGGTGATAAACGATGGCACGTTTAACGTTTTTCACATACAATTAGACATTTACATAAACAACCAGCTTAAAAGAGATAGTTGCGGGAAATCTTAGGCGACGAGACTGAAATGGGTTTTGATTTGATGATGCATCCTATAAACTATAAAAGTGGGAAAATGTTATTTATATAGGAATTTCGCCAGGACCACTGAAAATTAACTGTGGGTACGGTTTATCTGCATGTGTTATCTGTACATTGAGAGTCAACTGTACGTAGCTATTATATTCTTGTATTGGGGGCCGTGGTAGCTGAGCGGTTAGCCTGCTCGCCTTCCACCAAGGCGAACAACGTTCAATCCCTAGCAGGGTCACTCCCGGATTTTCGCATGTGGGAATCATGCCGGATAATGCAGCTGGTTGGGGATCTCCCGTTCATCCCGCCCTTTTATTATGGTGCTGCTCCATACCCACCTCAATCACCCTCATCGGCTCTCAAGACGACTTTGTTAAGAGCCACAAAATCTCTTCACTCACTCACTCCTCTTGCATAATGATGTAAACCATCTTGGCCGGAGACCTGCTATGCATTCTTATGTGGGATGGCTGGTAGGGCAGGGCAGTTGAGTGGATGAAGAATCAGTTTTAATTTCCTCTATTCATCTGAGGGAGTCTAGCAGCTAGGGGTTTATTATCAGCTGACCTCAACTGTAGTGGACATGCGTGATGGCAACTCTATGGCCTCACTGGTCAAGTACCGGTATCAGGATGTGGTGTGTCTTAGAAACCCTGAGGGACAGCTTGAATAATAACTAATTGCNCACTGGTCAAGTACCGGTATCAGGATGTGGTGTGTCTTAGAAACCCTGAGGGACAGCTTGAATAATAACTAATTGCTAGGTTATAAATTTTACTTAAACTGTGTCAAGCTTTAATTTAGAAGTCCTTAAGACTATGGCATCTCATGTAGCTTCACTTATAACTCATGGTACGATACTTTCACAGTGATAACTTGCAGTGTCAGCAGTAATTAAGAATAACTACTTGGCCTTGCTTATTATGGTAATCTTNTACTTTCACAGTGATAACTTGCAGTGTCAGCAGTAATTAAGAATAACTACTTGGCCTTGCTTATTATGGTAATCTTTTGTTGTTGTTTTGTTGCAGGGCTTGGAACATGAAGATGATGAAGACCCCTTACTGCTTGGCAGTTATGTGTACATGCAGGACAGCTCCAGTCTGCAGCACTTCCNTACTGCTTGGCAGTTATGTGTACATGCAGGACAGCTCCAGTCTGCAGCACTTCCAAGTCCAGGTAACGTGAGTTATGTCAATGTGTAGTGCAGACATGCTGGGGATATACAGTAAAGCAACACTTACGAATGTCACGGTAACAAACAGTTAGTTATAACAGAGAACATCTTTGGTCCCAACCAAACCCTATGCAATACAGTAGAATTTTGTTTCACTTTTAACAAATTTTAGATTATGACTTTTGGTATATTAATAAAATATTCAATTAGGTAACACTAAGACTAAATTCCTTACTAATGTCATTAGTCAGATTTTTTTTTCTATAGGTAACCAAACATTTAGTAAATTATTGCAACATTTACAAAAAATCAGGGTTGGCCCGATACAAATACTAGTATCGGCTAATTTCAGTAGTATTGGTATCTGTAGCATTAGTAAAATATTTAGTCGTTACTTAGCACCGATATTACAGTATTTGTTGTATTTTTCTATGTGTATCCACATGTCTTACATCCACCGACCCATTCATTCATGGTATTTACCATGATGCGTCTACAAATTTTCTCTCAATTCTGTTTCTTATTCCGAGAAGGTTTGTCTGTAATAATTGGTGCAGATTATTAAACACAGGATTGTAATACAGCCTTTGCAGCTATGCGAGATATTTTCAGTGTCTGAATTTATGTGCCAAGGGCTCTTAACTGGCTTCGTGCTCTAGAAAAGTGCATCTAGGGTGCCACGTCAAATAGTCTCTCTGAATTCACGGCTAGGGCATGAATGCAACCGAGAATATCCCCTTCTGCCATGGGCGCGTGTCTCGTGCCCTAAAGTGTTTTTCGATGCTCTGCTCTTCGAAGGAACTGAAAACTAGTTAGTACTTGTATATTATAAACGGTTTGATGTTTTTTGGCTGTACAACTGGTTTTATCTCATGGTTTTATGTGTGGAAGGGTCGGCGGATGAAACTGTTTGCTTGCAAATGAAAACTTAAACACACGGAACTCCAGTCTTGGCTTCTGGTGTAAACAACAGTAACTCGCACATCGATCTGTCGGTAATCGCGATACAAATGAACAAGGATGTCCAAATTCGGAGATGCACACTTCTTCAGTAAGGGGACAAGGGCTCGCATCTCGCGAAGGGCGCAAAGGGAAGTGGACAAGGGCACGAGGCGGTGGATTCAGACACACAGCTATTGAAAATAATGTAGGTCTACAAATCACAAATTTTGCATCGCTGTAATCAAAGTTAAATATTCCAACNCTATTGAAAATAATGTAGGTCTACAAATCACAAATTTTGCATCGCTGTAATCAAAGTTAAATATTCCAACACTTAACATGTTCTTCTTCAGGCACCATTGGTCAAATATTTATTTATTTCCATCAATTTATTTGTTTTCAATAGGCATATTTATTATAAACAGTACAGCAAACTATTTTTTTTAATACAACTGTTTGCATTTGTAATTCGGGTGCTGTGCTAGAGCAAAAAATTCCGACCACAGCAAAAGTATGGCTGTAAAATTACACATCAACTTTAAATAATGTAAAATCTAAATCTAATTTGTTAACTATTAAAATTGATTTAACTAAAAACAAGTGTGGCCATGACTTGTTTTACATTTTTGTTATATGGCGCAAGGTTCAGTTCAATTCTACTGTTAAAATGTTTTCATAGCAGTTGTGAACCTTAAACTAAGTTTTCTGCCTTGTCTAAGAATGCTCTAAATCTGCTTGTTTAAGTTAAATACAAAGACCACACACTGGGAATGTATGTAAATGTACTGAAATAATAAGCATTGCAAAGCAAGGCATGATTATGAGAGAGAGAGATGGACGGTAAGAGCTAGCAAAAAAGAGCGCAAACGAGTTGATGTGCATGTGCAGCGATTGTCATTTGTTTTCTGCCAAGTGCACAAAGATGGACATAATTTTGGTTATGTTAATGTAATACAGACTTTTCTAGAAATTATATCTTTCAGCCAAATCAATTTAGTGGTGATAACTATTTCATTGTATAGTCTGTGGAAGAAATGTGTAGTTTTGTTTTGTAGAAATGGTTCTGCGACGTAAAACTGAACGTCTTAATGTGCCAACATCGTGTGATTTCAAGAATATTGCGCATTTCCCAAAGCAATATAATTTATAAAATATACCGTAAACATTAAAGGAAGTCGTATTTATATGTTTATTATTATTTTTTGCAAATTTTTCAGTGTTAAGTTTTAACTTTAGAATTTGTGGCGGTTAGCAGTGTTTGTTTAATTATACCACAAAATGTAAACAAAACAGATCAACCACCGCACCTTGGAAGTTAAATTCGTGTAATTAACGCTGATAAAATGTGTTCAGGTGTTATTTATACTGCTGAAGATATCACAAAATCAAACAATTAGCCTACATATCCTGATTAATTAATTATGCTTAATTATTTTTATACTACTGATGGTGGATTAAATATTTTAGGCCGAAAACTTCAATAGTTCACCAAAAGATTTTTTTCAAGTCTAACGAACAAAAATCTTATTCAATTTTGAATTTCTGAAGCTTTGCACACCCTAGATGGAAACTGGACGTAGTAATCTAAGGAAGCTTTTTATTATGATGTGCTAATGATGCTTTGTATGGTGTAGCATTTTGCTTGATTCCGCCCAAAGCTCACCATTATTCGTTAGTAAAGAATTCTACTTAGGCGCCCACTTGTGAATGCGAAGATTTTTTTAGAAACACTTAACCTGTTACCGGTTCAATTCACGAAAATACAGCTACTATTAACAAAAAAATTTTTTTATTGTCAGCACTGTGTTGTTATACAGTGAGTGGCCAAATTATGACCACCCCCCCCCCCCCCTTCTCAATACAATGTTGGACCACCTTTTGCCCTTAATACTGCATGTATTCGTCTTGGCATGGACTCTATGAGATGTTGGTAGGTGGTATGAGGAATTTGAGACCATATCCGATAAACTGCACTTTCAGATTCCTTAAGATCTGATGGTACTGGATCCAGCTGCCTGATGCCTGGTCGATCTCATCCCACAGGTTCTCAATTGGATTGAGATCTGGTGATTGTGCAGAGCAACTAAGCAAGGTAAAGTCTCTGTCATGCTCTTCGAACCATCTGCGGACAATGCCAGCTTTATGACAGGGAGCATTGTCCTGCTGGAAGTATCCATCCCCGGCAGGGTACACCATTAACATAACATGATGTACTTGGTCTGCGATAAAACTTAAATACCCTTGGGCGTTCAGACGTTCCACAGGAATCGAAGGACCCATACAATGCCAAGAAAACATCCCCCAAACCATAATATTGCCTCCACCAGCTTGAAGTGTTGTGGCAATGCAGTTGGGCTCCATGCTTTCGTGCTGTTTTCTCCATATTCGCACCCTGCCATCTGCATGGTGTAATTGAAAACTTGATTTATCGGACCACATGACCCTTTTCCAGTCATCTACTGTTCAATCCTTGTGCTCCTTTGCGAACTGGAGACGTCTGCTCTTGTTCAAGGCAGACAGTAGAGGCTTTCGAACAGGTCGTCGGCTTCCATAGCCTATACGGTGTAATGTGCGGCGAACAGTTTGTTCAGAGACCTTCGCAGTTGCTCCTTGATCAAGATTCCCCACAATTTGACTTACTGTTGCTCTTCTCTTAGACTGGGCAACTCTGGCAAGTCTCCNTGGGCAACTCTGGCGAGTCTCGTTCCAGATCGAGCATTCAGTAGCCTGTGACGACCACAAGCCTGACGTTGAGACCGGGTTTTCTGCTTGGTAGTCCACTCTCTGGAAACATTAATAACTGCTGCTCTCGAACACTTCACAAGTGCAGCCGTTTTGCCGATACTGGTTCCGACGCTTCGAGCGCCTACAATCATCCCGCGTTCAAGCTCAGTTAAATCACGTTTTTTGCCCATTTCTTTGCAAGCAACACAGTGCAATTGATGCTTCACTTGTTCTGCATTCCCTTTTTATAGCTATCTCGCCCTCTAGTGGCAAAAACGTGAAGTTATGGCCGCTCTGCGTAGAAGTGTCCAGTGGTAATATAATTTGACCACTCAGTGTATGATTACATGCTGTACACCGGCCGAGAAATTGATTTACAAATTTCTTTGTTTTTGTGATAGTTAAACCATTCCAATGGCAGGGAATGGAAGAAAAGTGATTTTTGGAAGTATTTCGTTATCCAATCAAATGAAGATACCAAGGCAATGCGCACTTTCTGCCATGTGAAAATTTCTCATGGTGTTGCTAATACATGAGGATTTACTACATACTACATCACACATGTAAAAACATTTAGATTCAGTTAACATCAGGAACCACACACTGGTTTTGAACATACTCAGACTTGTGTACCTGGGACCAGTGTGTGCAATGAATGCAAGTGAACTTGTGCTATTAATTCATTCCTCTACTATGACCATACCGATTTACAGTCGAAGTAAACCAAAATTTCACAACATCAATGTACATGTTTGCAAAACAAACACCACTGTGAACATGCAGTTCAAAGCACATACAAATCACAGAGCTCATTGGCAAAATGATGTGCTGTATTTCTTCCCTTCAGGTTTGTTCAAAGTGAGGGATTTAATGAACTTTCTTTTTTGGAACAAAGATATAAAATACCTGACCGAACAACTTTCCCCAGGACTGCAATTCCTGAGCTCAACCAAAGGGTATAAAGCTGATTCATGACGCTTTTTCCGACTATAATACACACGACTTCGCCTCATCTCGATGTGCCTTCACGTCGCCCCAGGTGGGGTTTGAACCCTGAAACAACTTGCTAGCAAGTTTACTATCTAGCCTGACATTGACAAGAGTCCTTGGAGAAGGAAAGGGAAGAGGCCAAATGTTGATAGGCACCCATTGACATCACTGTGCGGTGGTGGTGCCAAATGGGACTGAATATATGGAATATGGTAGTTTTTATAAATTTTGTAGGTATCTAAATGTATGATTACTTTCTTGCAGATTTTGATATTTCAGTTTTTCAGCAGTACAAGATTAGGATATNAGGCACCCATTGACATCACTGTGCGGTGGTGGTGCCAAATGGGACTGGATATATGGAGTATGGTAGTTTTTATAAATTTTGTAGGTATCTAAATGTATGATTACTTTCTTGCAGATTTTGATATTTCCGTTTTTCAGCAGTACAAGATTAGGATACGTTTTATTCCATTGCTCAGTGTCTAGTAGGCATACATTTTTTTGGCAGTAACAGGACAAACGAGTTGAATATACTAGAAAACTGTAGCCTACTATATATATTTTTTAATCCTTCAGCTTAGATTGTTCTTTGAAATTCCTTCGCATGATGCAAGCTTCGCTTCGACTTCACTTCGCATTCAAAAAACGACCTTTCCACATGTCAGTTAATATTTATGTAGTAAAAATTAATTCATCCTTGAAACAGTTTTAATGAAAAACTACGAGTGCCTCTAAGAAAAGACAAACATTTTCATTAGCTGAAAAGTTGAACTTAATCAAGCTCGGAGACAGTAATCCCGGTAGAACACGCACAGCAATTGCTCGGGATTTGGAAATAGCAGTCTAATCATTGTTGCAACTTGGAGACACTCCCACGAGAGATTTTATGTTACGTATTTTGCTTGGAGACAATTTTGTGTGCTTTGGTACCAGGAGACAAACTGCCACGAACAATTGTGCTTGTTTTGCATGTACAGTAATCTTTTGCTCGTATACTAATTTTATGATTTCGCAACCAGGAGATAAAATTTCTTGAAAGATTATGTATTTAAAAAAAATATTGGTTTTGTTCATTATGTAAAATTGTGTGTTTATTACGGTGCATAATTTTATATCTTTTGGTGTCCAGATTCTTGAATTTTTTGTGTTTCCCTCTTATAGTGTTTTCCTGTTTATAGTGTCGCTTTCTTGTGGACCTCTGAAGAACCTTATAAGAGGATTCCACTATAATGCCTTTTTGTGGAGCAAGCCGCACAGGAGAGCTAATTGCTGAGAACATTTCTATGGCATTTGCTGAGTGGGAAATAGGTGGGAAAGTTAGTTATCATCTCTAACAGTGCTGCATATATGAAGAGTGCAATCACTCAGCTACCTAATGTGTCTCACATGCCTTGTGTTCAACACAGGCTTCAGTTGGTGGTGAAAGAGGGTTGTCTTAATCAGCAGTGCGATTCTAAACTTGTGGCAAATGTTGAACGTATTGTCTCATTTTCAAATGTCTGTGGCCTCCACCAAGTTATTGAGAGAAGTTCATGTAAAGTATGGATTACCACAACATGCTCTAATAAAAGAAGAGGTAACAAGATGGGATTCGTGCTATAACATGCTGGAGAGATTGGTTGAACAGCAAGAAGCTGTCCAAAACATCACTCGCAAGATTTCAGGTTTGTGTAGCCTAAGTCCTGCGGACTGGACNAGACTCGCTGAAAATATTGTGGAATTGTTACGGCTATTTAAAGACTCAACGCTGGCTCTCGGTAAGAAAAACTGTATTGTGTCGGAAGTGATGCCCATCGTAAACAGTTTGCGATGTGGTCTGCAAGAGCAGAAATCACTCTTAAAACCACTGCTTGCGACGTACATTTTGGACTTGAAAGAAAGTTTTTTGGATATGGAAGCTAATATTGAGCAGTAAGCTACAGCAACTATATTGTACCCCTGTTGTAAGAACGGGTACGCTTGTGGAATATGACTGCGGCAAAGTGACCTATTGTGTGTGTTTTGTTTAATGCTATAGCTAGTTTCACTTAGCATGGGTACGTGAGCAGCTTGGAACAGATGTCGCCAAAGAAGAAACAAAAGTAGCGCCAACACCTCGGCCAGTGAATGAAGGATCAGTATAGCAGCAGATATGTGCTGAAATAATTCAGATGTCAAATGCATCCCACACCAAAACTGACTCAGTACTTAGCTCAGCCTACTATTTCACTTTTAGATGATCCTTTGACCTTCTGGAGAGAAAGTGTATCTTTTCTGAATCTAAAACTACTTCCTCAAAAGAGACTGGGCATTCCCCCTGTTTTTGTTGCTTCAGAGAGGTTATTTAGCACTTCTAATGAAATTTGCACCAAGAAACTAAATTGCCTCTAATCACAAAATTTTTAGATATTAACATTTTTACATCAAAACTAAGTTTAATACCCTAAAGCACTGTTAACAACTTTGTATTTTTCCCCCTCAAATTGTTTATAATTTGAAACCGAAGAGACTGGTATGTTAACTGTGACTTCTAAGTTTAATGACTTGCATGTATGTAGGTAGTCTACATAGTATCCTTTCAAATTGTTAGTTTTGTAAAGGACAGGAAGTCAAGCGCTTGCGGAGTAGTGCCTGCCTATAAGTACTACTCAGTCAGTACTTGAATTCCGGGCCTTTTACATATTTTTTGTAGACTAGCGACCTACTTGCAACCTTAACTTAATTTTGTAATACAATGTTATAGTGAGCTATAATTTTGTTAAAATATTTTTTTTACTGCTTTGATGTACCAGGCATATAGTAAATTTCACTTAACAGCAAGTCTTTTCAGCTTATTGCAAACAAAACTTTTCCAGGCAGCAGTTTTCTCTCGTCCACTTTAGTGACANTTTTCAGCTTATTGCAAACAAAACTTTTCCAGGCAGCAGTTTTCTCTCGTCCACTTTAGTGACAAATGTCTGCTTACAGTAGGATAAATGAAAATAATGGTTTACAGGTATCGGATCGGTAAATTCCTAAATATCGGAACCTTCATTGGTATCTGGTTTTTTTTCAGTATTGGGCCATCACTAGTGTATGTAATAGCATTTAATTCATGGTTTCCAGAGAAATATTCTAATCTCTCGAAAAACACAAGTTTGGTTAATATCGTAAAAAAATTAAAACCCAACCACAACAAACAGCTAGGTTAACTTCAATTTCCATCACGTTTTTCTTCCAATAGGCTCTATTACTGGACTTCAATCCAGGCGCGAAACCACCTGACAAAACCACTGCTAAAATATTGGTACAAGTATTAAATATGCATAAATGGGTCTGTGCATTACAATGCACTACAGGTGGTTATGTTTGGTAAAGTTGCGTTTCCCAAAGATACTACTGTAACATGGTGGTAAACTAAACGTCTTGTGATCTAGAGCAGCTACGTGATCACCAAAATAGCATCATGTCTGTGAACGCGAGCGCGGACGTTCAACATTCCCAGGGGGATACATCTGGGGTTGCGAGTACGAGATACTGTCTGTATCTAAGACTTCAAATTTATTTTTCCGTACATTGTTTACTCCTGGTTGAAGCAGTTTTCTGGTTTTGTATCGAACGAATTGATAAATGAGTGCGAGCTAGTTAATTATGAGTGACCACATTGAATAAAAACCATCATCGGTGTTGCGAATAAGATGATTTGAGTGTCGTATTTATGATGTGAATTTTAAACTAATGGTGGTTCGTATGCATAAATGAATAACAATTGTGCTGCAGCCAGGCATTTTTCAGTTACAGAAGTGTTTGCGAGGATCATTCTACTGGGGAGTCTGATTTAAGTGATGAATAATTGACACAGAACAGTTTTTTTTAATACTGCATTCTTTTCTATTTCTTGTACACAAGGTTTAATTACTGGTAAGCTTTTACCTATTTTACTTATATTAATAATTATTTTGGTAAGATATTTGACTTTTCATTTTTTTTTTTTTATTCATTATGGTGTGTCAATTAGTGTTTGTGGCAAAATTGAATTTTTCTCATTTGCAAAGGGCAAATGTAGGGGGTCGTCTTAATACGGTAATTAACCTAGCAGCTGAAAAAGCAGCAGCTAGGATACCTCGTAAGGTGGGGGAAATTCTTACTGACATATTTTACTATCTTGATAAGTGCCAAAAGAAAAGCAAAGCTGCAGAAATTTCAAAAATTGTACAATAATGAAGCTAGGAAGATTTTAAAACACAGCACTAGGTGGTTATTACTGGAACATAGTGTACCTAGGCTCGTAAATAACTGTGAGCCCTTGGAAAGTTTTTTAAGGATGAGGTGACCGCCCAGAAGCAGCACCCGTCTGCAAAGCCATTTAAGATACCAAAGTTATATAGTACGTAGTTGGTCTGCAGGCTCGCAAGGTGGGTTGAGCTCGTTCCCAGAGGGTTATGTTGCAAAGTGCAGTTGGGGCTGGATTACAGCCCATATCAAGCTTAGTTAATAGCCGCCTTTCTAATACGCAGCCTGGTACCACACCTATGGGTGAAAGGCATGTAGGTAGGTTCTGGGGTCGGCCATGCAAGAGAGGAGCAGGCGACAAATCACCCTAACTAAGTGTTGAGCCAAGCTGAGGCTAAACCAACGAGTCGTACCAGAGTACTCTAACCGGCGACAGTTCAGCGCGGTGGATGACTGACTTACAGCCTTGTGGTTGTGACCTAATGGTTGTGGCTCCACTGTACTACACACCAGGTGCACAGTATGGGTGGCCGTCTATTGTGTGTTGTTTTGACGTACGTGCGCCCTGTCAAGGGAGCCCGCAGTCCTACACTAGTGTAGGGAGATAGGTTAGGAATGCCGCAGTCTCCTGCCCTTCCCTGGTGGGCTGACGTCTACGGAAGTTGGAGTTAGTCACCCTTGGCAATGAGTACTCTGAAGTTAATAGAAGATTATGTGTTTTCAGAGAGGAATAACACTGTGGCGTACTAACTCCTGGAGAAGTCATTCCGGTGGATTACTGGAGAATGTCTCCCATCTAATCTGTTAATTTGCCATCAGTGTCATTTATGGTCACTACCATTTGATAAAGCATCTATGGCATAAAAAAAGCTTTTACGTGCGTTAAGCTTTAAGTCTTATTACTGCGAACTTGCGCATGGTGTTTGTTACTGTTAAGGCACTTAGAATGTACGCTTTGTTTTAAATTAGGTATTAGTTTACATTTTAAGATAAAAAGCAAATAATGGCTTCCAAAGTGAGTCGGTATTTTGCTATTTGGAGTAAAAATGAACTCGATGCAAAGGGTTTATTGTGTGGGACTGCTGTCATGGAGGGAGTCAAAATCAACATGAAACTTAAAAAGTACTTAAATATTACTAATTATTTGTAAATGGGATGTACAATTTCATCTCTACTAAAATATAAAGATCACAAATGAGACGGATATTCAGGAAGTTCCAGAGTTCTGTGTGCTTGCGATAGAAGAAAACGGGGAACAGAGTACCAGTAAAAGTGGAACCGACCATTCCCTAATTGTGACATACATTCGCGACACAATTATATGCAAGAGCCCTCACAGTTCCTGAGAATGGTCTCGTAAAATTGTGGCAGGTTGATATTGACCCCTGCCCCCACCCCGAAAAAGTTGTATTGAAAGAATGTTTTTTTACATTATGTCATTTTTTAATTGTCTCTGATACAAAAATAACCGTTTTTGGTGAGAGATTAATTTATTTTTATATACAAACATCTATTCCAAATAAAAGTATACCTCAAACTGCCGCTGCTCATTTTGCCTCTGTACTGTTCCTATTCACACCCAATGAATCCACTAAATCATAATTCTTTATTCTTNGCTGCTCATTTTGCCTCTGTACTGTTCCTATTCACACCCAATGAATCCACTAAATCATAATTCTTTATTCTTATTTTGTTTTTTTTTATCCTCGAAACTTAACGTAACATCACTGAAAGTGCATAGCTGAGTACTCACAGCTATTCCTAAATGCTCAATCACCAAGCAGACCATAAAAGGGGTAGCATAACCCTCAGAGCCCAACNTGTACTCACAGCTATTCCTAAATGCTCAATCACCAAGCAGACCATAAAAGGGGTAGCATAACCCTCAGAGCCCAACTACGCGCTCTGGTGAGTCAGGACCAGTCGCATCCAGGGTGCAACCACGTCGGCCTGTACAGTCCCCTGAAAATCCTCGTTAAGGAGAGACTGTTCCCCTGGTCTCTAGAGGATACTGAGCCTGTATACCTTCCTTCATTTCCCCTCGTTGAGTGTATTAGGCATCAAGACCTTGACAGCACATTCTCTTCTACATGTTTTAAAATTTATGTTTATTATTATGACTCTAATTTCAATTTTTTCTGTGTCAATGTATACCAAAGGGAATAACATAATTTTGTTTCAACTCATTTTTAATGATTTGCAGTGTAACTCTTTATATAATTATTTATTGTATGTGTATGTGGTTAAGTGTAAGAGAAGGCGAAAGCCTTAATTTCGCCTCAATAAATACATAATAATAATTATTATTGATGATAATGATTGTACTGTATTCACAAAACTACTGACTGGGAATCCTGAATTATTTACAAGGTAAATATTAAAACGCTACTTATGAGAACGTGGTGGGGCCAGAACATTTGTACATTTTATCCAGGAAAATGTGTTGCCTAGGAACATCTGTAGCAAATCACTCATATTTATAGTCAACAACCCTACTTACTAGTTCACTAATATGGACAACCTTTTCTCTCCGCCAATTTAGCTATGCATAACTCAGTAACTTTTACACATAAAATAAAACGTTTTTTGTGTATTCATAATTTTTACAAAATTACATATATATTCCATAATTACTCATTACTGTAAACTAATCCCCCCCAACTAAAAATACATTGTGTTTGTAATATTTTATGATAACACCATCCCTATCAAGCTGGGGCGTCACGTCACGCCCATACATGCCTAAACATCAGAANTGTAATATTTTATGATAACACCATCCCTATCAAGCTGGGGCGTCACGTCACGCCCATACATGCCTAAACATCAGAAATTTGTCCACACAGTAAAATACTCATCTGAGATTTATGCTGGCAAAGCTCTTAGAATCAGAACTTCAGTACTGAAGCAGATATGAGCTGAAATAATTCAGATGTCAAATGCATCCCACACCAAAACTGACTCGGTACTTGGCTCAGCCTACTATTTCACTTTTTGATGATCCTTTGACCTTCTGGAGAGAAAATGCATCTTTTCCGAAACCAAAANGGCTCAGCCTACTATTTCACTTTTTGATGATCCTTTGACCTTCTGGAGAGAAAATGCATCTTTTCCGAAACCAAAACTGCTTGCCCAAAAGAAACTGGGCATGCTCCCCATTTTTGTTGCTTCAGAGAGGTTATTTAGCACTTCTAATGGAATTTGCTCCAAGAAACTAAATCCCCTCTCATCACAATGTTCAGATATTAACATTTTTACATCAAAACTAAAGTTTAATATCCTAAAGCACTGTTAACAGCTTTGTATTTTCAAAGTTTAATGACTTACATGTATGTAGTCTACATAGTATCCTTTCAAATTGTTAGTTTAGTTTTCGTAATGATTTCTAGTTTTGTAAAGGACAGGAAGTCAAGCGCTTGCGGAGTAGCGCCTGCCTACACGTACTACTCAGTCAGTACTTGAATTCCGGGCCTTTTACATATTTTGTGTAGACTAGCGACCTACTTGCAACCTTAACTTAATTTTGTAATACAGTATGTTATAGTGAGCTATAATTTTGTTAAAATATTTTTTTTACTGCTTTGATGTACCAGGCATAAAGTAAATTTCACTTAACAGCAAGTCTTTTTAGCTTATTGCAAACAAAACTTTTCCAGGCAGCAGTTTTCTCTCATCCACTTTAGTGTAGGATAAATGAAAATAATGGTTTACAGGTATCGGATCGGTAAATTCCTAAATATCGGAACCTTCATTGGTATCTGGTTTTTTCAGTATCGGGCCATCACTAGTGTATGTAATAGCATTTAATTCATGGTTTCCAGAAAAATATTCTAATCTCTCGAAAAACACAAGTTTGGTTAATCATAAAAAAATTTAACACAACCACAACAAAAAGCTAGGTTAACTTAAATTTCCATCATGTTTTTCTTCCAATAGGCTCAATTACTGGACTTCAATCCAGGCGCGCAGATATTTCTAATTATCGCGAAACCACCTGACAAAACCACTGCTAAAATATTGGTACAAGTATTAAATATGCATAAATGGGTCTGTGCATTACAATGCACTACAGGTGGTTATGTTTGGTAAAGTTGCGCTTCCCAAAGATACAATTGTAACATGGTGGTCATCTGGGGTTGTGAGTACGAGATAGTAGCCGTATCTACGACTTCTAATTTATTTTTCCGTACTTTGTTTACTTCTGGTCGAAGCAAGGAAGCAGTTTTCCGGTTTTGTATCGAACGTATTGATAAACGAGTGTGAGTTTTTTTTTTTTTTTTTTTTTTTTTTTTCAATGTGGTCACTCGTAATTAACTATCATCGATGTTGCAAATAAGATGATTTGAGTGTTGTAGTTATGATAATTTTAAACTAATGGTGGTTCGTATGCATAAATGAATAACAATTGTGCTGCAGCCAGGCATTTTGCAGTTACCAAAGTGTTTGCGAGGATCATTCTACTGGGAGTCTGATTTAAGTGATGAATAATGGACACAGAACAGTTTTTTTTAATACTGCGTTCTTTTCTATTTCTTGTACATAAGGTTTAATGACTGGTAAGCTTTTACCTATTTTAGCTATTTTATTTTGGTGAGATATTTGACTTTTCATTTTTTTTTATCATTATGGCGTGTCAATTAGTATTTGTGGCAAAATTGAATTTTTCTCATTTGCGAAGGGCAAATGTAAGGGGTCGTCTTATATTCGGGTGAATACTGTAATTAACCTAGCAGCTGTAAAAGCAGCAGCTAGGATACCTCGTAAGGTGGGGGAAATTCTTACTGACATATTTTACTACCTTGATAAGTGCCATAAGAAAAGCAAAGCTGCAGAAATGTCAAGAATTATACAATAATGAAGCTAGGAAGATTTTGAAACACAGCACTAGGTGGTTATTACTGGAACATAGTGTACCTAGGCTCGTAAATAACTGTGAGCCCTTGGAAAGTTTTTTAAGGATGAGGTGACCGCCCAGAAGCAGCACCCGTCTGCAAAGCCATTTAAGATACCAAAGTTATATAGTACGTAGTTGGTCTGCAGGCTCGCAAGGTGGGTTGAGCTCGTTCCCAGAGGGTTATGTTGCAAAGTGCAGTTGGGGCTGGATTACAGCCCATATCAAGCTTGGTTAATAGCCGCCTTTCTAATACGCAGCCTGGTACCACACCTATGGGTGAAAGGCATGTAGGTAGGTTCTNAGCTTGGTTAATAGCCGCCTTTCTAATACGCAGCCTGGTACCACACCTATGGGTGAAAGGCATGTAGGTAGGTTCTAGGGTCGGCCACGCAAGAGAGGAGCAGACGACAAAGCACCCTAAGTAAGTGTTGAGCCAAGCTGAGGCTAAACCAACGAGTCGTACCAGAGTACTCTAACCGGCGACAGTTCAGCGCGGTGGATGACTGACTTACCGCCTTGTGGTTGTGACCTAATGGTTGTGGCTCCACCGTACTACACACCAGGTGCACAGTATGGGTGGCCGTCNTACCGCCTTGTGGTTGTGACCTAATGGTTGTGGCTCCACCGTACTACACACCAGGTGCACAGTATGGGTGGCCGTCTATTGTGTGTAGTTTTTGACGTACGTGCACCCTGTCAAGGGAGCCCGCAGTCCTACACTAGTGTAGGGAGATAGGTTAGGAATGCCGCAGTCTCCTGCCCTTCCCTGGTGGGCTGACGTCTACGGAAGTTGGAGTTAGTCACCCTTGGCAATGAGTACTCTGAAGTTAATAGANCCCTTCCCTGGTGGGCTGACGTCTACGGAAGTTGGAGTTAGTCACCCTTGGCAATGAGTACTCTGAAGTTAATAGATGATGTGTTTTCAGAGAGGAATAACACTGTGGCGTACTAACTCCTGGAGAAGTCATTCCGGTTGTAATAGTTCGTTTTTGAGGTGACTTTCACACTAGAATTTATTATAATGCCGCACAGTTGATGCGCCATATTGTAAAGTTCCGTCTTTACTGTTACACATGTATATTTAATAAAATAGCAGCCTCAAAGGTTAGGCGCCATCTTGTAACTTACTGCCGCTTACACTGTCGACTGTNGGCATGTAGGTAGGTTCTGGGGTCGGCCATGCAAGAGAGGAGCAGGCGACAAATCACCCTAACTAAGTGTTGAGCCAAGCTGAGGCTAAACCAACGAGTCGTACCAGAGTACTCTAACCGGCGACAGTTCAGCGCGGTGGATGACTGACTTACAGCCTTGTGGTTGTGACCTAATGGTTGTGGCTCCACTGTACTACACACCAGGTGCACAGTATGGGTGGCCGTCTATTGTGTGTTGTTTTGACGTACGTGCGCACAGTTAAGGGAGCCCGCAGTCCTACACTAGTTTAGGGAGATAGGTTGGGAATGCCGCAGTCTCCTGCCCTTCCCTGGTGGGCTGACGTCTACGGAAGTTGGAGTTAGTCACCCTTGGCAAGGAGTACTCTGAAGTTAATAGAAGATGATGGGTTTTCAGAGAGGAATAACACTGTGGCGTACTAACTCCTGGAGAAGTCATTCCGGTGGATTACTGGAGAATGTCTTCCATCTAATCTGTTAATTTGCCATCAGTGTCATTTATGGTCACTACAATTTGATAAAGCATCTATGGCATAAAAAAAGCTTTTACGTGCGTTAAGCTTTAAGTCTTATTACTGCGGACTTGCGCATGGTGTTTGTTACTGTTAAGGCACTTAGAATGTACGCTTTGTTTTAAATTAGGTATTAGTTTACATTTTAAGATGAAAAGCAAATAATGGCTTCCAAAGTGAGTCGGTATTTTGCTATTTGGAGTAAAAATGAACTCGATGCAAAGTGTTTATTGTGTGGGACTGCTTCCATGGAGTGAGTCAAAATCAACATGAAACTTAAAAAGTACTTAAATATTACTAATTATTTGTAAATGGGATGTACAATTGCATCTCTACCAAAATATAAAGATCACAAATGAGACGGATATTCAGGAAGTTCCAGAGTTCTGTGTGCTTGCGATAGAAGAAAACAGAACTGAGTACCAGTAAAAGTGGAACCCACCATTCCCTAATTGTGACATACATTCGCGACACAATTATATGCAAGAGCCCTCACAGTTCCTGAGAATGGTCTCGTAAAATTGTGGCAGGCAGATATTGACCCCTGCCCCCACCCCAAAAAAGTTGTATTGAAAGAATGTTTTTTTACATTATGTCATTTTTTAATTGTCTCTGATACAAAAATAACCGTTTTTGGCGAGAGATTAATGAATTTTTATAGACAAACATCTATTCCAAATAAAAGTACACCTCTGAACGGCATATACGACTTCCCGTTGTCCCAAAAAAAGGTAAACGCTGCGCTGGCGCCGACCGCCGCTGCTCATTTTGCCTCTGTACTGTTCCTATTCACACCCAATGAATCCACTAAATCATAATTCTTTATTCTTATTTAGTTTTTTTTTATCCTCTGAACTTAACGTAACATCACTGACAGTGCATAGCTGAGTACTCGTAGCTATTCCTAAATGCTCAATCACCAAGCAGACCATAAAAGGGGTAGCATAACTCTCAGATCCCAACTACGCGCTCTGGTAAGTCAGGAGTAGACGCATCCAGGGTGCAACACGTCTGCCCATACAGTCGTTAAGGAGACTCTGTTCCCCTGGTCTCTAGAGGATACTGAGTCTGTATACCTTCCTTCATTTCCCCACGTTCAGTGTATTAGGCATCAAGACCTTGACAGCACTTTCTCTTCTACATGTTTTAAAATTTATGTTTATTATTATGACTAATTTCAATTTTTTCTGTGTCAATGTATACCAAAGGGAATAACATAATTTTGTTTCAACTCATTTTTAATGATTTGATGTGTAACTTTTTAACTTCGCCACAATAAACACACAATAGTAATGATAATGATAGTACTGTATTCACAAAATTACTGACTGGGAATCCTGAATTATTTACAAGGTAAATATCAATACGCTACTTATGAGAACGTGGTGGGGCCAGAACATTTGTAAATTTTATCCAGGAAAATGTTACTTGGGAACATCTTTAGCAAATCACTCATATTTATAGTCAACAACCCTACTTGTCCACTAATATGGACAACCTTTTCTCTGCCAATTTAGCTATGTGTACCTCAGTAACTTTTACACATAAAATGATAAAAACATTTTTTCTGTATTCATAATTTTTTACAAAATTACATATATTCCATAATTACGCTTTACTGTAAATTAATCTCCCCCAACTAAGAATACATTGTGTTTGTAATATTTTATGATAACACCATCCCTAACAAGTTGGGACGTCACATCACGCCCATACATGCCTAAACATCAGAAATTTGTCCACACAGTAAAATACTCATCTGAGATTTATGCTGGCAGAGCTCTTGGAATCAGAACACCCTTTTTGGCCTACGAACACTGCAATGTTGACAATGGGGTTTTCATAATATGTAATTATTCCCCATGTTACCCAGCTTGTGACCATTTACAACAAATGGTCGTGCTGCGTTACAAGATGCGGCAATAAAGCAGATGCCATTGCATTAGCAGCCAATCAGAACCCTTGACGTAATCAAAGCATAGTCGGTTACATGACTGCCACGGAGTTGAACCGTAGTGCCACACGGCCACATAGCCAAGTTCTTAGATGTGTGTGGATGCTCGTACTGTTGCTGCACGACTGTGCAGTGACCCACTAAAACATAACCAGGCTTCAAAAGGACTTGGAGCTCCTTCAGTTGGTTCACACAGAAGTATCGTCTTGGCACTCGTACTTGGCTGGTGACATGTTTGGTGTGAAAGTTCCATTGTGTACCCAATCAGGAAGGAGTTGTATTTGGCTTTCATATGTATAATGTTGCAGTTTGAAACTTGAGACATTTATTGTGAAAAACAGTTTTCATAAATAACAGTCTTACTGTTGGATACTGAAATATTGTTTTGCTTCTGGATAAGTAACACTTAACTTACCTGCTATCTTTTCTTTGTAGCAAGAAGCAAGACATTTCAGGATCGTAGAACTTGAGGTGATATCCAACCACGGCCATCCACATTATACCTGTATTTACAGGTTCAGAGTACATGGAACTCTTGTCCAAAACTATATATATGTTGATATTTAATTTATGTTAATTTGTGTGCTTTTAATATTTAAAAAAAATTAATGTGAAGTGTGTGTTTGTATTAACAATTTTTGTGTTAGAATTGTGTAGTTAAGTTTCAAATCATGTAATTTTTTAATTCAGGTTTATTTTTTATTTATTTAGTTTTTTTACTTCAAAATATTTATTTGTACTGTTAAAATTATGTAGGAGATATGATAGTAGTGCTTATCTTTATTTTATAGCTTGTGTACAGCAGCTGTTATTTATCATTAATGTAAATACTGTAATTACTAAAGGTTTTATTATTTTGCAATATAGGTACTGTGTTTTATAATGCCATATAGCCTACTAGAAAAGTAGTGTTTGTTCCTGTGTTGCAGAAGAAATAGTTTCCATACTTTACAAAGAAAAGCGTATTGTGATAAACCATTGAATAGCATTTTGCGTTTTTTCATTGTTACTTCATTGTCAGAGTTGCTTCCTGGTCTTCTATTCCTTGCCTTTTATAATTGTGTTGGTGGGGTGGTGCTGCAGCTATGTGTTACAGCTTCGCAAGTTATTAATCACTGCATAATCACATAAATATATTCACCACACAAGCAAGTACAAATTAAAACTTTCCCTTATTGAGGTACACATACGTATTTTTGTAATTATTTGTGCAATAGTAGAGGAAATTGTTTTAAACGATAATCATATTATAAAATTGTGCCTTGTAAGTGTGATAAGTGCTTACTTAGTATTAGGTGGTCCATACATTTATTTTTATACAGTAACTGCTGCTAGTCCGTGAGCTTAAAGCAAAGTGTATTATATCTAATAAGAGGCAGTATTTCTGGTCAGAATAAGTTGCTTGTACAAAGTATATTATTATTGTATTGAATTCCTGTAAATTAGATAACCAAAAATTTTTGTGACTTTTAAGAAATGTGAATTTGTTGCATAAAAGGTAATATCTGTATATACAGTGAAACCTCGTTGCGTTACCATTATGTCGGTCTATTTCCCGTATCAGTTGTTTGTTTTGGATGGTCCCAACAAATATCCTCAATAAACAATGTTAAAAAAATCTGCATGCTATGCCCTTAAATCATTAATTTATCCGCATCCATCGATCAGATATTCTGTCCGAAAACCACAATATATTCGGAACTATTGTTTATCTGTGAAAAAACTATCTTAAAACAGGTACTACCAAAATTCAGTGGCGCCAAGAGCAGGTAAACACACTCCCTAATCTCAAACGCTAGTGTACACAACTAGTTGTCGTGAAACGTTGCAATTGTTACCAACCACGTAATTTATTTTTGATAATTCTATCACTATTTGTTTCAAATTACTCATATCAAAAAACCGGTAAAGCATAATAATTTCAGGCATTTCTTTGTTTCAAGTCGGCAAACTAAAATTATCGCTAATAAAGTACTTGTGTATAATGGATGTGGTACGGGCCAGAACCAAACATTATTAATGTAAAAGACAGATTTGAACTTTACTCGGATTCCTCAAAGGAAACTTAATAAATTTTAGGTAAGTATGGTAAATAACCATGTAAATCACAAGCATTAAAGGGGAACAGTACCGTCCTGTTGGATGATGAAGTAGCCAAGGACTGCTTGGGCCCTTCTATGAAGAGAAGAGTCCACCTGTACCAATCCTCCAACATGAAGCGACTCACACAAGGCACTACCATGCTGCCTGTAGAGGTGGGCCAGTTGCTGTGGAGGCCCACGACATGGGGCTAATGAAAAGTGAGTGTCGGCACTGTGGCACTCTCTTTTTTGCAAGTGAAGGCATAAAACATGATGGCAGTTTCACCATGTGTTACATGAGGGGTAACATCCAGCTACCCCCTCTCGGTGAATGTCCTGAAGACCTACAGGAATTGCTCATGGGCGACTCTGACGAGAGTGCCGATAGCGGGCAGTTCATCAGGAATTACAATTCAGCCTTATCGTTTGCCTTTTTCTGTGCAGGCGGCTTTGTGGATTCTCCTGGCAGATATTTTTTACATATTCCAAACTCACGGACAAGTGCATCATCTGACCTCTGGGGCTGCACGTTGTAACATTGGACGCTACAGTTACACAGTTTGTAAATTGCAGACTTGCTTGCACTCTACTAGCTCAGAGGTAGTACACGAGACTCAGTAAAATGGACGCCAATTACATATAAAATAAGGCCAAGTTCCAGAGTATTGGTTTTATACTTTTATTTATCATTTACGTAACACACTTCGCATACAAAGTTCAATTATGCAGAGTATGGACCATTCACAGGTAAATAAACTATTGCAGACAGGAGCCACAGTTGTTATAAANAAGACCCACATGCTACACACAAAGTGCGGTCCATCTGCACCCTGATAAAGCGATGGAGGTTGCATGTTCCACTTCCTGAAGGAGTTTCGGCAAGACACTGCTTCATGTTCGTGGCCTCGTCCAGTATAGAAGGCCGGATGATGTCGGTTCTGTCAATATAGGCACGAAGGTGTAAGACAACAGGCATGTTGTGCCATACAATCCATACCTACTGCCGAAATATCAATGCCACACAAATATTGAAGTCTGTCGCTTCAAGCGACACAGTACCTGTAAAAGTATATTCACAAGGGACAAGACTCTGGNCTGTCGCTTCAAGCGACACAGTACCTGTAAAAGTATATTCACAAGGGACAAGACTCTGGTGTTCTCCAGGTCGGGGACATTATCCGTGACTAGGCGAGATCCTACCCTGACTGTAGGTACGCCAGGTCCCCAGAAGAAGGCTGGAGTTTGCTGTCCTACAAAATGGCAGACAAGAACATAATTGTGTTCGGGCTTGACTTGCATCTGGAGAACAGGCAATCTGTTTTCATTGCCAATGATGATGTGGCTGGCGCGCTGGAGAGGGCGCGTGACGAGCACACGCACCTCACAGCTTTTTTCTGTACAACTCTGAGCACAAGTTGCATGACCACCGTGCTGGCGGTGAGTGTGGGGCAAGGCAGTGCCTTCTTCATCTTGCATTTGCCCAACATCCAAGCCACTTCTGTTTGCTGGAAAAGCAGCATCTCTGGAAGCCAAGGGAAAAGGCGATCTTGAAAAATACAGTAACAATTACTAACTGCATCTGGAAATTAATACCTTTCAGTTTCATAGTTGTTCTTGTGTATGTTCCATGAGCAGCAAGTATAATTGTGGTATTGATGTGTGGGATCCCCCTCAAACTGTGCCTATGTTTTGATAACTCGTATCAAAGTATCAGCCAGATAATGTGTCCAATACACATACCCTTGAAAAATACAAACCAACTCTTATCTTATTTGTAAAGTGCCTAATGTTTTGTGTGTAGAAGTATTCATTTAGTTATTAAGTTTTATTAAATTTTTTGTGTATCTCAAACTATATGATTTTCACTGTTAAATCTGAGAAGAGGCATAGGCCTTAATTATGCCATGTAAATCTTAGACGTAACTAATAAATAAATGTTTGGTAAAGGCTAATTGGAATAGAGTTGTCTGTGGCTCTCTAGAAGCAGTAACACTGTGTATGATCTTGCAGGTGGCTATAGAGGACATATAGTGCGCGTACGCCTTGTTCCTGGATGAAGCGCATTCCACGCAGTACCTCGAGGAGTACCAGGATGAGATTACGTTCAGTGACGTGACGAAGGGTCATGTTGGACACAGCCACGTTCTCGCTGCCCGGCGGTAATACTGTCGCCCTGTCTAGCATTGCCAGCCACATCATGTGTAGTGTTGAGGGGAACTGTAGTGAAAGCGGTATATTTACAACATTATTATCATAACTTTTTCAGAGAGTTTATCTAAATTGTTGACAACCTGATGTAATATTAATTTCAAACATCTTCTCACATCAGCTTTTAACTGCCTTTATTACTCTCTGAACACTGATGGAAGATAAAATATAAAATATTAAAATNGTAGGAACTAAAACTGCGCCGTCAACATACAGATAAACGAGACGCAGTCTGAAAGTTTCTAACTAATGCGGACTCTTAACAAAAACTAAAAACTAAGATGTTCGAAACGAAACTGTAAACAGACGCCTGATAAACGTAAAATAGCAAACGTATGCCCGATAAACAAACTAACGTGGTAAAACTATTCACCATGGCTTCAATTTTGAATACCGATAAAAATATTACGTAGCTTAGTAATAATTTCTTATTTTACAATACGATTAATCTCAGTCAATATTTTATTTCAGATTTTTTTTTTTTAATTATTGTAAACGCATGTTAATACAAACGTCATTATTTTGCATTCCTGGTTTATACAAACTTTGATGGCAATGAGGAGATGGCCGTAGCCAACTGCTAGCATTCCAAACTTTATCTTGAACATTTACCATTTTGTGCAGTTATTTTTATACTTCTATGGGACATACGATTTAATTAATCAACTGCTGTTATGTAAAAATTTCTCAAAATATTAAAAAAAAACTAATATAGGAANTTTTTTTTTTTTTTTTTTTTTTTTTTAAATCTCTTTGTCTTCCATTTGGGAGGAAATTATTATACTATATGTAGTAGATAGAAAGAGCACAGATGACAAGCCCAAAAAGCAAGGACAACACAACATTATCCCTACTGTGATTGATTGACCTGCATATGGCACACACACACACACACACATTTTAGATAACATTGACAAGTTTTTCTTTATGTGAATATATGCGATATATTATGAGCAACAATCGTGATAAGTCTCATTGAAACACACTAATCAAAGTATAAGTACGCGTGTGTATGTGACCATGTTACTCGTGATGTAATATGTGAAACATGAAAACATAATCCCTAACTCAGAGATAAGACAATCGATACACCTGAACATTTGCTTGTATCTAAAATGTTAAGTATTAAAGCAACTTAACACTTTGTTTATGTCAAGCCACTCATTTATTTTAGATTTTTTTACTTTACTGAACAATTTCATAACTAAACGTAGGTTAATAAAGTAATTTTTGGTGTAACTTGGTTGCATTGGTTTATTCTGAGTGTTGATAGTGGGATGTTGTAACAACTTGGGAAGTGTGGGTTTCTTATTTCTACTTCCAGATCCAGATGACTGTTTATAAAGCAAAATGTGTGCAGCCCAACACCAGTCCTGTTTCACATTTATTTTAAAATGTTAGTTTGATCACTTAGATTAGGTCAGACTCAATAGACACATTGTAAATTATTCCTCGCACTTTTTATGTATTGACAATTTTGCGGGCTGTGGAAGTGATGACCTAATAGTGTTTGAAACTGGAAACAGTATTAAGTATGTATCAAAAGTCTGGTACAATCCCACCTTCAGTTCAATATGATTTTTATTGTTCGTTTCCGTTTACATTTTACAAAATTCATAATTTAAACACATGAAAAAAAAATTCTATTAAATGTTACCTCAAATTATGTACAGTTAAATATCAGGTTACAACATTCCTTTACTATACAGTTTAATTACGTCCCACAGACTTATATAACGCAGAACAACAGTTAATAATCATTATATCAAATTGTAAGCAGATATCGATGACTCATTTTCTGAGTTGTGACGTAAAGGAAAGTAGACATAGGGCACAGCGTCATCACGTACTGTGTTCTCTGTGCCGGCTAAGACTCTTCTCACAAGCACATTACGTAGCTGGATCCATTACGTAGCGTACTCTGTAAGGTGTAATTTGCTCATAAGTGTTTGAAAATAGTGGTCATCCATTATAACACCTTCATCAAGCATGTGGACGAGCCCTTCGACTCGACGTACCTGCGAGGGAAGACCGACAAGTTCAGTCTCTCCACGGATGCGGTGATCCTGGGGCTGCAAGTCGGCCTGAAGACAATTTCCTAATACACCCAGACATGGCATACGGGTAACTGGGATGTCCTCCCCGAATACCACCGAGTGAGTTTCCTGTACAAGGGTGTAGAAGCCGCGGGGGCAGTCCCCGCTAGGGCTGCAAGGATCTCCACTGAAATGATATTATGTCTCCTTGCATGGCCGCAATCATACTGTAGTTCTTTGTTTACTGCAACTTTAGTTTCGTCTCGGGGAAAAAATAACAACTCAGTCCACTTAATATAATTAATACACTATTGTGGAAAGCTAAAACATGCATCCACCTATCAACAGATCTCAAGAATATGTTGTAGCAGTATGATACATAAATTAATGCTGTTATTTATTGTCATTTATTAAATTGCTAAAATTTCATTACAAATATCATTTTTGTTTGAAAGTGTTCCAATATTTTTAATTTGTAAAATATTCTATTATTTATTAAACGTTCCTAGGAAGTGATAGAGTAGCTTTATTTATTGACTACGTACTGTCAGTGGCAGTTACTTCCTAAGACTGACTGCAGGTCTAATAATAGTCGGCCACAAGCAATCTTAACGTAATTGTCTTTCGAAATCAAAAACAATCAGTGCACTTAAAATATATTTCTAGAAGTAAATTTAAAAAAAATAGCTTATTTCCAAAGCCCTTTATCTTTTTTATCATACATATGGGTAGAAACCATAGGGTTTTGTAGAAACTTCACTGGGAAAATGTGGTTTCTACGCATTTGTCCCTGTGATTTGCAATATTCAGTTTGTGGTGCAGTGATGTCCTTACAATAACTTCCAGTTAATAAGTTTTCCTGCTTACGATAAGCATGAATACAGTATTCTCCTGAATTAAAGACAATATTTTATTCCAATGTCTACATTGAAAATTTTAGGGGTGATATTATTTTTTAATTCTGAAAATTTTTAGGTAATGGAGTAAGTATTGGTTAGGGTTTTTATATTGGCATATGTTTGATTACAATGTGAAACAATAGACTGTGCCTGTGCAGAATAGGCGTACAAAGTGCACTAAGGGGATTGAAAGTTGATACTTAAAAGTGAAAAATACTTTTTACTGAACAGATATTTAAAGATATGGCATCTGTTTGGGATTTGAAAGATGTACTTTAAAGTGAATATTACTTCAAAGTGAAATACTTTGTGTCGAGATCTAAATGTATACAGATGGACAAAGAATGCATTACTTTGTTATGCACATATTAATGCATTTGATGTTTATGCTGTATATTTTTTACTGCAAGGAATTTTTGTTAGTTATAACTTGAGTAAATGCCACTATTTAATAACTCTGCTAAAGTGCGTTACCATATAATTTGTAAAGAAATTAATTTCCCGTGTATACCAGAGCAGCCTCGGTGGTGCAGCCCCTAGAGCACCCGCCCACCAAGACGAACCTGGTTCAATTCCCAGCAGGGTATCTCCCGGAGTTCCCACGTGGGAGTGTACTGGGTGATGCCGCTGGCCAGTGGGTTTTCTCTGGGGTCTGCCTGTTTCTCCTTCCCTTGCATTTTGGTGCTGCTGCATACTCGCATAGCCTCACCTTCGTCGGTTCTCAAGACCTCGTTTAAGCCGCCTCCCCTTTTTCTTTTTCCTTCTCTGACCTCATCAGTTCCGCCACCTCTTTTGCTTTTTCTTTTTATGCATATAAATGTAAGATTATTCATGTTTGTAAAATATGTCCTTTTCTAGTCATTTCACTTGACCGTTGCCTGAATAAAGTGATTATCGGATAACACTGTTACTGCAAATGTTTCGTAGTGTAAAAGAATACACGCATGCATGACAGTAGATCATAAGCAGGGCTTCAGAAGTGCTCAGTTTATTGTGGACAGCCTTAACGTGAATGTCTCTTATGCTGTATGTTGTTTCTTAAGTCGCAACATGCAGGAGCGTTGACTGCGAGAAGCGTTGAGAGTGTGTGTGTTGTGCCCAGATGCGGAGGTGTTGTTCGAAGTGGAACTGCTGAGCTTCGTGGAGAACCCGGGCCTGAGCCTCGAAGACTATGACTCCCGGGAGAAGACCTTTGAGGACTACTACATAGCAGCGCGAGTCTACAACGTCCAGGGCAACGAGGAGTATGTGTCTGGCAACAACAAGGCTTCCGTTGCCAAGTGAGTAACGCGGGAGTAGTAAGTGAGTAACGCAGGAGTAGTAAGTGAGTAACGCGGGAGTGCCAAGTGAGTAACGCGGGAGTGAACGGGAAAAATTTCTTAAAGCTCGGCTTCACCTCTTCTGCAGAAATCCTCAGTTTTTGTGTCAACATTTGGTGTTAGAGTAATTATTAACAATTTCTGATTAAAACTTCTTTTTTTTTAATTTTTATGAGTTATTAAATTTTGTGCTTAATTTTTATTCTGTGTTATTTACTTGTAAAAAGGCAGGAACATTTATATATTTTATTAATATCTGTATGCATTTTTGCAAACAGCCAATTACACTCGGTGAAAATTAGCTATAAGAATGTGAAACAAGTTGTAAAATGCAATGTTTCTGTAATCAAGAGTTTTCAATCATTTCTCTGAAACTAAATGATGACATGAAAACAAATAATTGCTGTATAATATGTGAAGCCGAGCCTCGGTGGTTCTGCCTGGCCGCAGATATTGTGCATGTAGGAAGCCTGAATATGCTTGAACTCCAAGACTGAGTCTAGCTGACTTGCCACTTGCCTCGTCACCTCTACATGCGAGGCGCTCAGCGGGCGTGCAATCTCTGTGTTGGCAACCAACCTGAACGTAACTTCAAGCTGTGTCCCTATAATATTGTGCTACATCAACAAGATAAAAGCATAGTACATGTCTGAAGACAACTCTAAAGTTTCTGTGTATAAAACGTTTTAGCGAAAGCTATTTCTGATAACATTCAAGAATCATTTTCTTGTAGTTGGAATAAGAACTTGAAACTCGTCTTTGGGTACAAAACATTTCTTAAATGCTTAATGTGTTTAGACACTACAACACAATATTGATGTGTTTTCTACCAAATGTGTGTAATGTAGTGGTTGTACCAGCCAGGTGGAGCTGTATACGAGGTCCTGAGAGCCAATGAGGGTGGAGTGTGGTGGATGTGCAGAGCGAGGGAAACTGGATAGCCCCGAGTAAGCCAACTGACCAGCAGCATCATGCGGTTCCCACTTGCAAAACTCCTGGAGTAGCCCCTCTGGGATTCAAACCTGGTTTAGCACTACAAGATGATGATGTTCCGGCTGTACACGAACCTAGCCGTCTGCTACAACGAGTGCAAGCCGTACCAGGTGCTAGATATGTGCAAGCGGACGCACGCCGTAGCCGACGACAAGCGGGGCAAGTTGCTCTTCCAGTAAGTTTCGCACTGTTGTGCGCTAGGCTTTACTGTAAGGACTCTCTCTACCAAGTCTGCAGTCGTAGAGTTTACGTGGGGAATCTGTGCTAAAGAAATTCCTTCTCAATCAATTAGTTGTGAAGATATAGTCAAATCTCGACAAAGAACCCTGGTAATAACGATTCCCTCGAAGTAAATGCTCCTTTGGAGAACTGTAAAATATTTGGTTAAAAATTAAAAAATTTGATGGAAACGGGCATAAAACTATGTACGTTCCATTAATTTTGGTTTGTTGACCGTTGTGATTCTCTTCACCACTCCTATACAACTCCTAAGAGGGAAAGATCTAAGTATTGACACCGCTCACTAACACAACTGTCTGCACCGTCCATGAAGGTGGCCAATGTTTACACACTTAAGTTATGCTGCAGAGTTGTCTCACCCAGAGACAGCCCGTAGTGAGGTCTCGCAGTGATAAAAACACTAGACTGAATGGCTGAAAGGGAGAAATTAAACTACTATCTGTGAGCAAATAGATAACAGTATGAGTTCATACCCATATACAGTTTTTTTTAAGTATGTGCATGTTAATTACCTTCACACAGGCTAGGCAAACACTTTGTGTGGTGTTAAAAATGGTGCTTATTTAGGCCCCACGCATTTCAAACATTCTAAACCCAAATCAGTTTCGAAATACATAACTTATAAAGCACACAAACTTACTGTTTGTAATCCCAATATCTTCTTAAGACATTTATGAAAATCTGTGGACAGTAATTTTTTTTTAAATCAGTTTTGTCTGCTACTTTTACAAAATAATTTATCTGCAGAATCATTTGTGTTTCGCTAAGAGCAACCATCTTAAACTTAAGAAGTTAATAATTTTCTGTGCTTAAATTACAGCTCAGGCTATTTTACAAAGTGGTGAGCTGATAGTACGTTTTACTGAAGGAAATACAATTTGCTATACTTCATGAAAGGAATTTTAAAAAAAATTATTAATTGCTGGTAAAATATTTGTACAGCACCAGAAACAAGCACATTGACAGGAGTCAGTAGGCACAGTTTCTCTGTGTGAAAGTGAGGCAGAATGAACACAGTATGTATCTGGCCGGGTGCGCACAGGTCCTTTGTCGCCGGAGGGAGGGTAAGCGAGCCGCCTTCCCCTCCTCCTACAACTTGGCAAGGTCGCTTTCAGGGTGAAAGTGAAGGGATTCACACTGAGTACAACTGCATTACGACATTTACCTTTTACCACCCTAAGACATTAGTGTAAAGCGTTTAATGGACCAGTGATAAGTTAACATTAAAATAATATATAAACTGATTTTCCTGCCAGAGGCCTGCTAAATGCTGCTCGTCGCACTGGGTTTNTTTTTTTTTTTTTTTTTTTTTTTTTTTTTGCGACAAGTGGAGCATCTGTATATTCTTCTAAAAAATCATTTCTTTCAGAATTCTTTAAAATATTGAAATTAACTAATATTTCATTAATAAATGTTGTTTAACTCCAGAAACATTTGCCCACTGATATGATGCAGTTTTTCCTTTTGTATATCAAAGTCAAACAAATGAACTCAAATTCGATCTTACAAACGTGTAGATCTTAAAAGACAATTTTCTTGAACCACTTTACTGTATTCAACAAATATGTGTAATTTTGCTGCTAAAGCAGTGTAAAAACGGCCTAAGTAAATTTTTCATGTAATTTTAGGGTTTAGGGTGCAGGGGTCGGTTAGAATCTGTCCAGAATCAGGACGACTCCTCCAAAGACTGGACCGTTTCCCTGGAAACCGAGAAAGGTCGTAATTCTGGGTTTTGACTGTTGCGACAGTTTCAAGTAAAACAGTATTCTGTGTAACATTTTCTTAAAAAAACTATCATGTTAAAAAATAAAAAGTAAAAAATTAATAATCAGTATTTTATAAAATGTGACATAAAAATTTTCAAAATTTTTAAATGTGAGAGTACTCCTTAAGAAAGGTTGTATAGAATACTTTTTGTTTGAAATGGTTGTCTTTTAAAGTGATCCATTGAGAAGGAATTTGTTTAATGTTGATTGCCCATTTAAACTCCGTGGCTACAGGATTAATAAGCAGCGCTGTTAACAGCTGCTAAAGTCAAGTGTCTTCCCTTTATCCTGTTGTGGCTGGGAAGTTAGTATATTACTTTGAAGTGTGGGTTTTTAAAAATGCATTTCCATTTAATATGTAGCGTTGTACAAATATTCGGTATAACAAAATAAAGACAAAAAACGACAGCTTTCATTTTCATTCCAATAAGAAATTTTGTTGCCAAAAGTTATAACGAAACAAAAATGGTAAATTTAAGTCTTGAATGTTCATTCACTGCCCCAGCAAAGGAAATTTTTGTCTTTTTCGTTTTGTGAGGAAAAAAGTTACATTTGCAGAACCATATTGATATGTTTAGTGTTTTGACAATAAAAATGTGTACCTAAAATGTGCGATTGTTACTGGTGATTACAGTGCAATCTCATCATGGAACCCTGTTAACACAAAGTTGTCTTCTATAATCGTACATTGTCAGTAATTACTATAAATGGGGAATTATAATGCAGAACCTTAATAACTGTAGTGTAAGATTGGATCTCAAATTGCGAACTAACATAATTATTATCAATTATAAAACTTTTTCTGCAGTTTTAGCCCACTTTCGTACTGGTTTTGGACATGGTAGTTCACTAGCGCACTGACAGATGCTAGGCGTTACATGCGCACACAGTAATTTCAGATTGTCGTCACGGTTGTGCTTGCTCCAGATATTTTATTGTATTTATTATGAACAAGTATTGCGAAACCACGAATGTAGGAAGCGTTATGAAAAGCATAGGAATAGAGGACATGCTTTTTTCTGCATGGTGGTAAAGAAATGGACCACTCGCAAAGTGGTGGATGAATAAAGGTGTGGCATTTGGNNCATTTGGGGGGGGGGGAGGTGGGTGTAATATCATAACAACATTACCTAAGTACTTGCACGTTTAAACTGTTTCAGTTTTGCTGATGTGCTGCAGAATTACAAAGCAAATGTGTACTTGCAGATTGTAAAAAGTGTTTGTTGCGGTGAATAACCTACTATAAATATTGTTAAAAATCACCAACGTTGCTTCAGAGTTCGTGAGGGATGGAGGTCTTAATGAAAATAAAAGAAGTAAATGTAATTTTTAAAAATTGGTTTATAATGCTATAAAAATGCACAACAGCTATTATTTACAACATTAAACTACCTATCTCTACTAACACTATTCTCAGTGAGTGCAATGTACATATTTGGTGTCAGTCTAGTTGCAGTCCTTGTCTTTATGGTAATGAAGATCACTTAATCCACGCTTATTACATGGTTGCCACTCATTTGGAAAACAGGCAAATGTTAGGGAATTGTGTGATATGCGAGGTTTATTTGACAGTTGTCATTATTGATGCACTGCTTTTGGAACAGTATAAAACTGTTTTAATGATGGTGGACGAAATGTGTAGGCATTTTTGTTTGCAATATGTGTAGGGAGTAAGTTTGTAAGATCAGAAACGTATTTTGGTTTAAAAGTGCGATATGCAAAAGCATCAATCCGTACAATGTTAATTCCAAAAAAATAGCCAGGGAAAATAAATTATTTTTGTCTAGAAAACCGGCAAATGTTAGTATTGGTGAACCAAACTAAAGAATGTTCTAGGCAACTGTAACATTATAATCAAAATGGACATGTTTTAACTAGGGATGTAATGATTCCGCTTTTCCTCGATTCTCAACTTTAGTTACAGATAATTGCTTTAGTGGGAGCATATTCATATGAAATTGCAAAAATTTCAAAAGAGACATAAGAGATACTATTGAAAACATACATATATAAATATATATACATACACACACATAGTTTATTCGAAAATATTTCCAAACCTCACTTGCCATGATACATGTTCACCAACACATGAAATTATTTAAAAGTTTGCAAGAATAGCACGGTGAAAACACATTATGTTTTACAGCAAGAGAAATCTTTTCTTCACGCGCAACTGATAGACAATAACTGTATATTGGTAATACTGTAACAGGCTGGTGTTTGCCATAAACAGAACATAGCTGGGTGGGATTGGAGATTATAAGCCAGGAAAATTTTGGGCTGAGCTGAAAATAAATTGTTGTGTCTGCCAGCATCGTAGTCGTTTTGCTGGGCCTGTGTGTTTGCGCGCGCGCACACACGTGTAATTGCAAATATTGGACGTTCGAAATTTATACGTTTTAACCATAAACTGTTATTATAGTGAAATTAATTATTTGAAAGTTAAGTCTGTTTATTTACCACATATATGTAACTTCGCCCTAGATGTTTGAAACACTATTGTGTAATGTATCTGTGATTTGAATTTTAAATGTTTTGCCACAATCCCAACAAATTATTAAGCCCAGCCAGAAAATTTTACAGAAATAAATAAACCTAGGAAAAACTAAGTACCCGTGCAAAGAAATATGACCAGAATAAATGTTACGGTAGGCCTATTTGTGTGCATGTTTACCACTGCTGTTTAAGTTTGTCGCTGCTACGTACAAACAATTAGCAACACAAGTTGCATGCTTTAATTTACTGTCTATTTCGTTAGTCTTGTTGCTCCTTCGTTAAAAATTTATTCCAATCAAGGCACCATGCTCAGCCGGGGCTGCTGTTATATTGAGGCGCTGCGAATGTCGCGGAGACCCGTGAGTTTGCGTTCACATCAAGGCAGTGTAGCAGACATCTGCGGTTTGTGAACTGCAGCAAACAACACCTTGTCTGGACAAAGGAGAGCCCGGTCTACCAGGCGGAGCAGACTGTTCAGCATTTCCGGGCCAGTGACAAGGTTTCCTTTGTCGAGACACGGAGACGCTTCCGTGGTCTCCAGGACCCGAAACCTTCTGTCACGTAGAGTGTTGTTGCCAATGCTCGACCGGCAGTAAAGGCTGCATGTACTCAGACAGTCGATGTGGCTGCTCCAGACAGCGAGTGCACCAAAGCCACGGCGAGTTCTGCCGACCCGAACCTTGACTGTCGGTATGGAGATTGGGCCAACTGAGAAGAAACTGTCGAAATCTTCTGTTGTTGCCAAATCTCGGCAGCAAGATACTGCAAACATTCTTGCCTAAGACTCCGTCACTTACATCCCTTTCTGCAAGTGAACCTCATATGCAGGAGAGACCCTCAACTCGCCACCACACCATGCTCTCTCTCCTGAGCGAGAAGCCGAGATGGCTGTTGATGTTAACACGCAAAACACTCGCAAAAGCTCGGGAGACTTTAAGCCAGTTATCAACAGACATAGCGGGAAATTGAAGTAATTGTTTTCCACACTTCCTTCCCGTAACTCATGTTACTCATACAGTGGAATTGATGACGTTATTTTAATAATATTGAAGAACTGAAACAGCTCCTAATGTCCCTCACCCCATACAGTCATTTGCCTTCAGGAAACACACCTTCATACTACTGATACTGCCTTCCTTCGAGGTCACACATTTTACCTCCTGGATAACGTGTTGATGGACTGTGTCTGTGGTCGTGTCTGTCTTGTGGTGAAGGATTCTGTTTTATCATAAAGCTGTTGTTGCCTTTCGCACTGCTCCAGTGGCGGCCAGGATGTTCCTCGGTGTGTTTGTAGCTTATATGTACACCTCCACCCAAACATTATGTCAGGTTAGCTGATTTTGAGGAGCCTTCATCTCATCTCCCACCTCCATTTCCGATTGTTGGTGACTTCAACGCTCATTCAGATATGGGGTTCAGACCACATGTATTGCTGGGGTCGTGTGTCTCCCACCTCCATTTCCGATTGTTGGTGACTTCAACGCTCATTCAGATATGGGGTTCAGACCACATGTATTGCTGGGGTCGTGTGTCTCCCACCTCCATTTCCGATTGTTGGTGACTTCAACGCTCATTCAGATATGGGGTTCAGACCACATGTATTGCTGGGGTCGTGTGTCTCCCACCTCCATTTCCGATTGTTGGTGACTTCAACGCTCATTCAGATATGGGGTTCAGACCACATGTATTGCTGGGGTCGTGTGTCTCCCACCTCCATTTCCGATTGTTGGTGACTTCAACGCTCATTCAGATATGGGGTTCAGACCACATGTATTGCTGGGGTCGTGTGTCTCCCACCTCCATTTCCGATTGTTGGTGACTTCAACGCTCATTCAGATATGGGGTTCAGACCACATGTATTGCTGGGGTCGTGTGTCTCCCACCTCCATTTCCGATTGTTGGTGACTTCAACGCTCATTCAGATATGGGGTTCAGACCACATGTATTGCTGGGGTCGTGTGTCTCCCACCTCCATTTCCGATTGTTGGTGACTTCAACGCTCATTCAGATATGGGGTTCAGACCACATGTATTGCTGGGGTCGTGTGTCTCCCACCTCCATTTCCGATTGTTGGCGACTTCAACGCTCATTCAGATATGGGGTTCAGACCACATGTATTGCTGGGGTCGTGTGGTCGAGTTGTGAATCACAAGTTCTAACATTGCTCTGTTGAACAATGGTACTCTTACACACTTCACCACCCGTAGTGGCACCTCGTCCTGTATAGATTCCTCTTTTTGTAGCCCAGTTTTGGTTATGCACTTTGAATAGTTTATTTATCCAGATATCTGTGGAAGTGATCATTACCCAATCATATTCGATCATACACCCTTTTGCTGCCCCACCCATACAACTCCTCCCACTCATCAGGAAACCTCTGCTGGTGCTCTTTAATAACATTTGGACTTCGGTTGATTTTCCCTTCAAGTGTTGCGAGCCTAACCTGGTACCAATTTTGAAACTGGGGAAGATGAAAGGATATGTTTTCAGCTATTGACCTATTTCCTTCACCAGCTGTGTATGTAATACCATGGAGTATGTGGTTAATGTAGGTCTGATGTTCTTCCGTAAGACCTGGCTGCTTTTAGTGCCTGTTCAGTGCCGTTTCCGCTGAAATCGTTGTCGTGGATCATTTGATCAGCTTGGAGGCTGCCATACAAACGGGGTTTTTACGAGGGCAGCAAGTCTTTGCGGTATTGTTTGACTTAGAGAAGGCGTATGACACGACATGGCAACATGGTATCTTGGGACAGCTGTCTGCTTGAGGTTTTCGCGGACATCTTCGTACGCATATATAGCAATTTAGGACCTTCCTCACCTTCAAAGTTTGCAATGGTGCAACAGAGTCACGGGAGTTTGTATCACTCTGTTTGCCATCGCTATCAATGGCATTGTGTCAGACCTTCTGCCACATGTGGACTGTGCGCTGTATGAGGTTGTCTCTACACATGGCAGAAAAAACACATGCACGCACACACACACAGTGAATATTTCTACTGACCATAAAATATGCTCTGCAGGTTTCCAGAGAATTTTTATTTCACAATGATTATGGCGTGGTGAATCTTAGAATTCAATTCACGGGAATTCTGATATATTTTTTTTTTGGCCAACCTCATCCGGAAGCTTCTTATAAATGAGTTCCCCAACCCCCTCTTTCCCCCTTGGTTTACATAGATGTAGATAAATTCTTATACCTTTCATTACTATTTTCTTATTCCAAAAAGATTACAACTCAGTATAAAAAACTTGACACCCTATCCGAACTGTGGAAGTATGAAAGTGCCAGTGACGGTTGTTTAATTACTGATGAAATGCCGGTATGAAACTTACAAACCGAAAGAAAAAATATTCAATAGTTTGTAAGCGATGCCCGTGTACGCGGACGTAAACTTTGGAGGGGGTGGGAGAAAATATGTTCTCATTCCCTACTCTGCAATCACACCCAGGCCCTCTACCGCACTACCTATGCGCAAGAAGCCGCGGACGGCGTATCGGCTACAGCGCACGTAGACTCTGGTTCGATCCCCAGCGGGCCACTACAGGCTTCTCACACGTGGAATTGTACCGGACGATGATGCGTCTTGCCAATGAGTTATCTCGAGAATCTCCTGTTTCCCACGACTTGACATTCCGGCGATGATGTATATCCGTTTCGGTTCCTCCCCGTCGGCTTTTGTTGAGACCTCAGGCCAACTTTCACGACCAAATGCACGACAGAGGTTGTAGATTCAACATATACTGAATGAAATTATACACGTACATGATATTGCCATTTTCCATTTTTAAGACAATGAATTATTAACGTTTTCAAATTTGGACAGGATTTCAAATTCATTACGCAACTTTGGTTGCAATGGCGGAAATTGTGATGTAATATTTGTAAAGTAATACTTGACAATGCCTCCTAAGTGTGACAGTGTTTTCTAATTGAACGTTGTGGTCCAGCGACATGGCCAGCACCGGAGGTAAACCCACCTCTGGACTATGACTTGTGGGGCCATTTCAAAGGCCAGGAATATGTAAAAATAATGTATCACCTGATACTTAATTTTAAAAACTGTGGCGCACTTAGGAGACATATTTAATTCACTTGTTTCATTTGTATTAACTGTTATAAATTACAGTCGTTGTTTATTATTTTAAGGGGTCATTACGCAAACAACGCAGTGCTACATGTTCATAACACACATTCTAATTGTCTGCATATGTTCCATGGGTCAAGTTACAACTCCCTAATTTAACCTACGATGTTATTGATAACGGCTACCTTTGCGTTTGCTGCGGGCCCACGCAGATATTTAGTANTAGTGCTACATGTTCATAACACACATTCTAATTGTCTGCATATGTTCCATGGGTCAAGTTACAACTCCCTAACTTAACCTACGATGTTATTGATAACGGCTACCTTTGCGTTTGCTGCGGGCCCACGCAGATATTTAGTACACAAGTATGTGTGTGTATGTAACGCTACAGTACGTGTACCTTTTTTTTCTCTGGCGTGTAGTAAATATCCAAACAACTTTTCGTAATAGGAGATTGTTGTTAATTGGGTAACACATCTTTGCTTTCCGCTGCCATCTTCAAGTACTGAAAGAATAATTTACAAAGGGAAGTGTACGGTACGATACTGTATTGCAGAATGGAACCCGTTTCGAGCATCTAATTCGCGATGCTCGGACAGTGCTGAGAATTCTAAAAGAAAGAAGATGTCGGGTAGCTGTGATGCTGCTGCCTCCTATTGGCCGACTCCAACCCCAGAGCCAAGCTGAAAGGATGAGGAAGGCCTACAATGAAAAGCTACGCATCATCGCAGGTAATGTAAATAATAAGTGACTACCACTTGCACATACATTCATTACAAAAACCAGTGGTTGAGTACTGAATTGTAATTGTAGTCTGTCTTCCGAACAAGCACATTTTATTATAACAATTTAGAAGGTATGCCTATTTGCAGCCACAGATGGTGTTTACACTAATACACTGTGCAGTCTATCAAGATACCTGGTAGGATATCAGGAAATAATTTGTCCTGAAAACTAACTAAATGAGACTACTTTCAAGTGCCAAAACGTCGACTGGTTTATAGGACAGACTGTATCAGAAGTATGATAACCGTGTCAAAGCATTTCATAATACTGCGAGCTTCACTCGTACGGTGTGTACAGTCAATAATGGGTATTTTTCTCAGTAGTTACATCAAACCTTTGTAATATAACCCCGTGTATGACACGTTTTGATATGTTCGTAATGCACTATTTATCATATCTGGTGACTTTAGAAATATGTATTGTGGTTAAGTGACATATTCAGTCTGTGATGTCCAGAAAGAAAGTTCCCGTGTAAAATGTTATGAAAATGAGTGTGTACAAATATGGTTTGTTGTTCCTTTTATAAGTTATTGACAGAACCGTAAGCTACGTAAACATTGGAATTTTAATTATGGAGAAAATTAATGAGTCTGTGGTATATTTTCAGTTTTTTTAATTGCATTCTTTACATGATAGTACAACAAAAGTAGTTACGTCTGTTTTCCAGGTTACGTGGACTCAATTGCTGGCCGTATTTGTTCTAATTTCTAGTGTAACGTTCTGTAGGAAGTAAACTTGGTGTTGGTGCGCGAGTAGCATACAGTATTGTCTGTGATTGATGGCAGGAACCCTATACTAGAAGGTGGGGTTGACTGCCTATGACTGATGAGAGGAACTGTGGGCATGAGGAAGGTTGTCTGCTCTTGACAGATGGGAGGAACCCTGGGCGTGTAGAATGTGTAGTTGGGGTGAGACTGGCAGTTCCAAGGAGGTTGTATACTCTATGTAACCTCCTGTGGACTCTATGAAGTTCGTAATAACCTATATAGTTAGCAGTTTGTAACTAGTCCCCTAATTATTTAATTTCAGAGCTTAGTACCTCTACGAACCTACATCACTGAATTTGGCTTATAAGCAATGTTGTTGAATATCGTTATGAATGTTATTGAGAATACCCTATTATACAAATTGCTATGTAACTCTTCCGGCATGTCAAGTTGATTCCCTATTTAAGTACAAAACAGAATTAACAAATGATAGTGCGTTGAAAATATTACAGTGTCTAACCGATTGTTCTGGATGATATAACATACTTACGGCAAACTAAGCAATTTTGAAAACAATCTTCGAAGATAACCGCAATCCATCAAATACGAATCTGCTACCGTGTGTCCTGGCAGACAGGCTCCCACATACTTTGGAAGTAAATTAATTAAAACAAACGAAATGTTTACCTTTCGTTTATTGATTCCACGATATTGGCGTATGAAGTTAGTCACATTTATGTTTTCGGCGAACTATGCCATTCATAGCGAGACTTTTTTGTAATGGTATCACCTTCAACACGCGTGACTAACATTGCCGTATGCCATAGCATCAGTACTCGGCAAGTTTTATATTGTCGATTATTAGATTTATTGTGAACCAACATTTACAATCCTGCTAATGAGGTCTCATATCTTGAGCACACGTAGTTTTTCCTGTATACCTTGTCTTCTGTTCCATATTACGAACTGGTACATTTCCTATAATAATAACTACAACGAACATCAATAGAACTTCCCTTCTTCTAGCTGCTGCTCTGTAATATGTACGTGTCTACACTGTATGCTATGAAATGCTAGTATTTGTTATGAGACTGTTACTGCCACTGCAATCGTCTGCAACAACAAACAAACTGTATGGATACTTCTACAATTAAAATCACGAACTCAAAATGTAATTTCCTCTAGGAACAACTTGCTTAAATAGTGGATAACTGTTGGCATAATATGTGAAAGTAGATACAATAAGTCCTATGTTGCATTTTTATAGTTTGATGGAAATGTTTTACAGGATAGAATATGTAATTTTTGCAATAATAATTTCAAATGTAACTATTTTACAGGTGCCTTACAATTTCCTGTGGTGAATTGCGAAGCGACATTTTCTTGGAGTAATGGCTCCATTAAGAGTCATTTGTATGAGAGGTATGTAAATTTGTCTATCTTAGTTCAAAACATTATAATCTATATATGTAATACAGCTCACACATTTCAAGTTCCAAGTGAAGCGGCGAAGTATAGTAAGATAGATAAAAGCTCAGAAATGTTTATATGCATAACACAGAAGCCTTAAAAAATCCTTAACAACATTAACAAAGTCATTTTTATAGTAATATACAATTAAGACATATTTCCTCCGTGGTCCAATTAAACAAAATAATGTATCTAGCAAGTTGAGCGTCTCCCCGCTAACACAATAACGTAGTGACAAAGTAAGTTTTATAATAGTAAAACTAATATACCACCAAGACTTATATAGTTTAAGTGAACTAAATAGTGCATCTAGATAGTTGAGCCTATGGCCGCTAACACAATAACGTAGTCGTAACCTGCGACCAAATCTGTAGCTTTATATTAGGCCAAATATTCTAGCAGTGATAACTTTAAACGTAAGAGGTTAAACATCCGTGAGCGCAGGAATTAAAAAAAAAAAATTAATTGCAACAACTTTGTTTGAGGATGTGCCCTATATTCTTGTACGGAGTTTGGTAACGAATAGCAGATTATGTCTGCAATCACGTTAACGAGCAATGACACTGGACAGTATCATAAACACTTTTGTCTTCTCCTTTATACNTTATAGTTTGTCATCACCAAATGTACATACGACATTGCCAGTGTAAGAAATAAGTTTGTCATAAAGTGTAGAATCTGTGACACATCTTGCATAACAGTATGAGGACGTTACAAAACCAAAGCGACTGATGAAATATAAAATATATACTGTATTTCGATTTGCAGNACGAGAACGTTACAAAACCAAAGCGGCTGATGAAATATAAAATATATATTTCGATTTGCAGATAAGTAATCTATTTTTACAATGTTGAAGAATTTGTCTTTGTTCGTTTTTCAGACACATGGGACTCCACAGAAGACCAGATAAGATCCATTGGAACAAGGAAGGAATGACACGCGTCGTGAACCTGCTTCGACGCACATTATATTGAAAAAATAAAGATTTATATAAAAGCTATTTGTATTGTGTTATTAACTGTAGTAAATGNATATTGAAAAAATAAAGATTTATATAAAAGCTATTTGTATTGTGTTATTAACTGTAGTAAATGTGAATTATAGCACAATAGTGCTGGAAATTAAGTATATGACGGCGAAAGAAGCTGCAATCACATAATTGTAATACACATAACATATTTAAATGTGTAGTTATCACATCTGAAATATCCGCAGAATACAAACGCACGTCAACAAATTTTAGACTGGGTATAAGCCCCTTACCTGTATGCCATTAAAAAGAGCTCCTTTTCCGAGATTCTGAAGTTTTCTTAGCCACATTTTTTTATGGTTTATCACTCAATGAACGACTATACGAGTTATACCGTAGCTTTGGAAATAAGAGGCTTTTTCACAACATTGTTAGTGAACCTTCCACGTGCATACAGTTTGTGTTGGAACCGAACATGCTTATATAGGATTTAAGTATAAATACTTTTCTTTGTGGCATTTTATTTCTGGCAAGGTCTTAGGGGATGTAGGATGTATAATGTCAACGAAATGCACACTTGTTAATGCAGCCGGACCACAATGTGTTAATATGAATCGTTTCCCACGCGTATTGTTATTTGTATCAATGTATGTCAACACTACCATAGTGGTTATTAAGGGGTGGGAACTGTGAAAATTATTTTTTGTGTATGTATGCATGCAATGCACTTGTTTTTTCTATAGTAAAGTCCAATATTCACATGTGTGACAACACAATGACAAAATATTCTGCCTCTATTAGGGTTTTTAAAGCTTAGTAATGTTTTGTGATTTGAGTTGTTGTTGGGAATTACGACCGGAAAGACAGGGAGTGCTTACTTTGAGGTGACTCATTTGTCATATGTAGGGTAGCATTATCAGGGGACGAGTTTTGTTTGCAGTCGCCACATTTTTTGGAGAGGAAGCTTAAATCAATGCACAAAAATTACCCAAACACAGTGTCGGATTAGCTTCGTAGCAAGAGTTAGCACTTTCTACGGGTCCCCGCGCCACGGGGGTTTCGCACCTTCGTTAAAAAAAAAACAATTTTATCAAGTAGGTAGGATATGGTATACCACCCACCGTCCAATGGAAAGATGTAGTAGTTATTCAAAAAGTCATCGCTGGCCACACCATACACATTTTACGAGTATGTTATGTTGCAAGTTGGCAACACCACAATACTTAGAGGGGAATCCCGAAATATTGTTTTCGAGCTGTTCGTATAACCCGACCATTTAGAATAGTTTCATATTGATTACCAATAAGAAAGCAACTAATGGGCATTTAATTTTATAAGTGTACTATTACAGTCAGTCGTTTCTTCCACATTTATTTTATTTTCTTTTGTTTGATACGAGCCATCTAGAATGAAGTTTTTTTTTGTTTTCGGCCATTTTTTTTCTTTGTGTTGCAGTTTCACAGTTCTTACGTTTATTTTGTGTTATTGTTTGCTGATCACTGCTGGCTAATACAATATCAATGTAGAATACTACTGTTTTACAACAGTAAAATAAGGTAAGCTATTTTGTTCAAAATATACTGCTTAAAGTTAAAAAAAAACAAGACATGTTTTAGGACCGAAACTCAAAAGGGCGATGCGAATTCATTATTAAACGGCTTTATTTAGCTTCACAAACTTCACAATGCACAGTCAAGTGCACGTCAAGCTTGACACCGCCAGTATAAACTGGCCGGTCCAAAATTCGAAGTGTCAAGCTTGACGTGCTCTTGACTGTACTTACCAATCATTTTTTTTGTTTGTTTTAAATCTCGTAATCAAAATTTTACCTATTTCTCGTTAGCTAATTGAGCTCAAATTTTGTAAGCAGGTATATTTCCCGTGACCATATTATATTATGATAGCTTCTGGATCCAACTGCTCAGCCCTGATGCTGCAGGGATACTGCCCGCAAAAACTATAACAGAGTAAACCGGCTGGTTTTAAATTACCATTATTTCATGGGGAGAGATTTCATCACTAGTTTTTAGGTTACTCCTCAGTCATGATTTTAATTTGTAATTTTTTTTATATTTTATATACAGATCTATATTAGCAGCAGGCCTAGAGATATGGGCAGACACAATGCTTCTGTAAGTACAAAGCGTCAAGCAAAAGATGAAAAAGAAAAAAAGAACCTATCTGTTATATCAAAGACACGTAAGCTGTTGAGTTTTTTAATGTCCAGAATGATGTTCCTGAGTCTAAAGAAATTGAAATAGAAAACACAGAGTTTGCATCTCATTGTACATATGATGACAGCAGTATAGGAAATTCATTAGGATCTGTAATTATTTCCCATATAGCCACATGCACTACAAGTGATAGTGCACTCGAACAGACATATCGTTTTCTAGCCAAGAGAAGTTAAAAGCACAGCATGTCCTCTAAACCCAGAAACGTCGTCTTCAAGCCGAAGAGAGGTCGAAAGCATACCACATGCTTCCGATGTTAATACATCTTCTACATGCCAAGAACAAAACAAAAATAAAATGTACTCCAATGATATTGCTGAATGGCAGAGCAACTTTGATTGAGATTATTGGATTGCGAAAGCAAGTAGCGATGTCAATCATATGAACAGTAATTTTTTGTCTACAGAGAAAAGGTATGAAAATGTAAATACACTACGTTCTGTCAGAGGTCATATTTCATATATAGGCATTAACTAACTGATAAAACTCACCCGAGAGATTGGTTGTGTTATTCTGAAACTAAAAGTAAACTTTTTTGTTTCGTTAGCAAAGTTACGGATTCAGACAGTTCGGCACCGTTTACGAAAGATGGATTAGATGACTGGAAGAATGTGCCTATTTTGTTGAAAAGACACGAAGAAAGCACTTCGCATAGACAAGCAATAATTTTGCTGTTCGCAAAAACAAGGATGCGCGTGTCGATTCTCAACTCGTAAACCAAATAGACACCAAACAAAAATATTGGTGGACACTCTTAGAATGAATTACTGCAGTAATAATTTTTTTAGCACAACGAGGTCTTGTATTTTGGGGTAGTGATGAAATTGTTGGTTCACCTCACAATGGAAATTATTTAGGTTTCTTAGAATTAATAGCTAAATTTGACATTTTTCTGTCCGAACATATACATATTCATGCAAATAAAGGAAAGGGACATACGTCATACTTGTCAAAAACAACATGCGAGGAATTTATCCATCTAATTACATCAAGCATACTGAATCTTATTATTTGCGAAATTAAGAGATGCAAATACTATTCAGTATCATAGGATTATACTCCAGATATATCGCATATAGACCAACTGACTCTGATATTGCGCTATGTCCTACCATCTGGACCAGTGGAAAGATTTGTAAGATTCTTGGATATGGAAGGCCATACTGCAGAACAACTCACTCAAAGTTTACTAGATTTTTAAAATGAGAATGGTATTAATATCAAATATTGTCGAGGGCATAGTTATGACAATGCCAGTANATCAAAGATTGTCGAGGGCAAAGTTATGACAATGCCAGCAACATGAGCGGGAAATACAGCGGCTTACAAGCACGAATTAAGGAGATAAATAAGCACGCCTATATTTATTTTTTTCCGCTTCAACCTATCGATAGGGTCTTTTTACGAAAGCATTAAAAGATACTTGTTCAAAAATTCCAATTTTGAAAAGATTATCGGACAGTAGGTGGTCTGCCCGAGCTGATGCGACGAAGGCACTTTTATTTGGTTTTACAACTATCAAACAAGTTGATGACATATCTAATAACAATGATCAAATGGTAGAGTTTCGTAATCAAGCTTACGGACTAGTTTCGAAAATGAATAAGTTAGAAACGGGAATAATGATTATTGCGTGCAACGAAATTCTAGAACGTTTGCAAGCGACTAACGCTTTGCTGCAGTCGTCTGATCAAGACCTCAACACGGGACACGCTCTTTATAAATCATTACACAGGTACGTCCAAGCAATGCGGTCTACATTTTCAGATATAGATACACGAGCCAAAACCTTAACTGGCTGTGAAGAATATCAGCAATTGACTTCAAGAAAACGCAAGCGACAAACAAAGTACGACCATTTTAGCGGTTCTACTACACTCGATGAAGTTGTAGGAAATCAAACACCTGGACAATATTATGAAATTCAGGTGTTTATGGTCATAATTAATAATGTACTGTCTGCATTAGCTTAACGCATGGAAGCGTACCATCAAGTGACCAGTGTATTTGGAAAACTTCGGCAATTAAATTCTTTAACAGCAGAAGAGATCTTGTAAAGAACTTTGATTATCGTCAGTGCTTACCCAGACCATGTGGGAGACAGTCAGGGCAACGAACTGGTGCAGTTCGCTGAGCTGCTCACAACAGATGTGGCCGCTGCTATTGACAGAAAAAAACACGAGGCTCTGAAACTTCAGTTTTATAAACTTTTAAAGGAAAATCCATTAGAATCGTGTCTCCCAAATGTAGAAATAGAGTTACGCATTTACTTGAGTTTGATGGTCACCAACTGCAGCGGAGAACGTTCTTTTTCAACATTAAAGCGCATTCAAAATGAGTTAAGGAACACAATGGGACAAGAACGTCTAAATAACCTCACTTTAATTTACATAGAAAATGATTTACTAAGAAATGTTGTTTTGACTAGTGTTATCTCTAAATTTGCCCACATTAAATCACGAAAAGTTTTTTTGTAAATGTGCTAAAGGTTCTATACAACAACCCGAGGTTTCCGCTGACTAAGATTTTCTATAGTAACCGAAGCAGTACCAACCTTGGCAAACATTCTCCCCTCGCTAGGATTTGTGAGTACAACGAGACAGCGCGTTACTGCGGGACTTGGGACATATTTTTGACTCAGCTGTCACTTAAAAACAAATTTATGACATTCTTAAAACTACGCCTACTGTTTTAGTTTTATATTTTTTTGATTGTGACTATTTGTGTTTACTTTAATTTAATTGTCTGTAACTTAGTTTCACCTGAATTTTTAACCATTTTTTAATTTATGTTTATAGTTTAGTTTTTGTTTAATATTAAACATTTATTTTAATCTTAAATTTATACCTTAATTTGACATGTTTTTAGATTTTTGATAGTCATTTTTTTTATATTGTAATGTTGTATTGTTTGACTAAGAATGGTGTGTTCGTTTGTTATCTAACTTTCTTGTAGTAATTTTTAATGTGAAATAAATGTGCTGTTTTATTTTATATCCTAAACTTTAATACCTAAAGCAAACCAAGGGTCTATTCTTTGCATTTACTACAGGTCCCGCGCTGGCTTAACCCGACACTGCATGTTCCCTCTTCGCGGCCGCCACTGTGTGATACGACCACATTACTAACACCCGGGCCCTTGCGCCCAAGAAACCACATCATACTATTAGACCTTATTGAGACTTAAGTAAAACAAAGTTCGAATAAATCCCATATAAATATATGGTGTACGAAACTTATAATGTTGGTTGGTAGATGGATATTGGACGGATGATAAGGTCCACAGTTCGAATACCGACCCGAGGTTTGTATCTTTTTCAACTTTTGCCAGAGGCGCATTCCTACGCCATACACACTTATAAAAATTACAAACATTTGTAGTAGATAAACATGTGTATGTGAGTTAAATAACGTATAAGTACACATACATATATGCATGCGAAATCCAATGTGTGCACGTGCATGTGTGCATGTGTAATTTTGCTGTTATATATGAGCAGTTGTAGAAAATATGAATACAGTAGACTCTCCCTAATCCGGCGTTGTCGGGACCGGGGTACCGTCGGATTAGAGAAAACGCCGGATTAGAGAATTCAGTTATAAGAGGTCACTTATTTGGAAAACATTATGTATTTGCGGATATAATAATACCATTTTACATAATACTACATATTTGAATTTTAGGTTTGGCAATGAATANTAAAAATTACAAACATTTGTAGTAGATAAACATGTGTATGTGAGTTAAATAACGTATAAGTACACATACATATATGTATGCGAAATCCAATGTGTGCACGCGCGTGGGTGCATGTGTAATTTTGCTGTTATATATGAGCAGTTGTAGAAAATATGAATATAAGCCAAAGCAGAAAGCCAAAGTGACTAACGACACAATACAAACCTACTTTTGCGTTATTATTTGCTCTCTACTAAACCAAAAATGTTAATTTTTTAATGAAAAACAATTAAATTCAATAAATTAAAAATTTAAATGAAACTATTAACCAGGTTTATTTTGTTCGTTTTAGTAAATGTCTTAAAAAATATATGTGGAAAAGTCACAAATTCTGATAGCATGTAATAAAGAAAGTATGAAGGTTTTGGGGAACAGACAAATATTACCATACTATAAAAATAGAATAATGAATATTGTACATTTTAACTAAATAATTAAGGAAAAAATCCGGGCGGAAAAGTAACACACTTTATATTAATAATATTTACACTTTACAGCAAACACAAATTAAATTATAAACAGAAGGTAACAAATGTAAACAATTGATGCAGCACATTTTGTGGAAATAGACGTTTCAGAATTTCCTTAAAGAATAAATAAATTCATAATTACATACTGACAAAATTAAGANATTTTGTGGAAATAGACGTTTCAGAATTTCCTTAAAGAATAAATAAATTCATAATTACATACTGACAAAATTAAGATATTTCCACTTAGGCTATCTAAAAAACCAACAAAATTTTTTTTCAATATAAGCTCAATAAGGAAGGCACAAAGAGAAGTATGCCGATAAAGTATTAAAAAGTACAATCACATTTGAAATACACATTTTCGTCCAACTTTTCACATACAGTGTAAAATTAACTGTACTAGGATTTATAAATTTGGCAAAAGTGTTAAATATGCTACAAAGATTTTTAAATAGTATGCAATATTATTAAAGACGGTAGTATAACAGTAAATCTCCATTACCGTAGAAAATAGTTAAATATTCTTAAAATATGCAAAAGTCACAAACCAGGCTTGAAGAAAAAACCACTTGCACAGCGCATAATTGTTGCTGTTTTGGTGTCCGAAAAAACTTTCGACCGCAGTGCAAATTGTGGCATATATATGCGGTGTTGTGGAAGGTTACCCCTTTATTTTGGTGTTGGTGCCGTGTGTATACTATCCCTGGTTCGAGCTCAGATGTTGTTTCAATTTAATTAACGTATTAACAATTTGCGTATATTTTGTTGCAATACGTAATAAAACCGGAGATATCGTGGCTTTTAAGACGTCATTCAAAAATAAGATCAGTCGTTTCGGAACTAAAACAGCTCAAAACAAGACTCCCGGAAATAAAAACTGCTTCACTTGAGATCAACCGGGTCATTTCAAAAATGTGTGTCCTACCAAGAATGTTGGTTCCGAAGACACCAAAGAGATATGTAAGNTCAAAAATAAGATCAGTCGTTTCGGAACTAAAACAGCTCAAAACAAGACTCCCGGAAATAAAAACTGCTTCACTTGTGATCAACCGGGTCATTTCAAAAATGTGTGTCCTACCAAGAATGTTGGTTCCGAAGACACCAAAGAGATATGTAAGNTGATCAACCGGGTCATTTCAAAAATGTGTGTCCTACCAAGAATGTTGGTTCCGAAGACACCAAAGAGATATGTAAGTATTGTAAAAAAAACAATCATAAATCAGAAAACCTTTTTTTTCCGTGCCGAACATGAAAAACGTGAAAAAAAAAAAACAAGGTCGCTTACATAACCCAAAAACGTAAAAAAACCGAGACAAAAGACTTGAAATGTTTTGTTGATTCCGGAAGCTCTGTTCACGTGACAAACGAGAGCTCAGTGCTGTCCAACTTTAAAATTGAGCGGGACAAAGTAAAAATCGGTCACTGATCACGGCAGGAGTTGGGACTTTTGATGCGAAGGAATGCATCCTTAGTGATGTGATTCTTGCTCCTTGTCTTGACAACAATTTAATATCAGTTGGTGCTATAACCGAAAACGGTGGTCAAGTTCTTTTCACCAAAGAAAAAGTGATGATTTCCAAAAACAACCATACCCTTGAGGGGGAAAAATTGTCTAATGGTTTATACGCTTTGACGCTCACACCATAAGACACAGATAAACAATGCTTTCAAGTCGTAAATTCTGTGAAAAATGCTGCATATTGGCACAGAATTCTTGGCCATCTGAGTTACAAAACATAAGAAATATCGATTCAGACAAAATTTTGGGAATTTCACCGTCTGATTGGAAAAAACAAAAGAAATCTGTGAAATTTGCGTTGAGGCAAAACAATCTCGTTTTCCTTTCCTGTCTCAGCGCACAAAAGCAACAAGACCACTCGAGATAATACATACAGATNGGCAAAACAATCTCGTTTTCCTTTCCTGTCTCAGCGCACAAAAGCAACAAGACCACTCGAGATAATACATACAGATATTTTCCAGATCGAAAAACAGACATGGGACGGATATATCTACATATTGACACTGTATGATGACTATACCTGCTTCAAATACGTTTATTTATTTTTAAAAAAAATTGACACTNTATCTACATATTGACACTGTATGATGACTATACCTGCTTCAAATACGTTTATTTATTTTTAAAAAAAATTGACACTGCTAACAAAATTAAACAGTTTGTTTCAGAAGTTAAAGCAAAATGGACCCTGCCAGTCTACAAAATTAGATCAGATTCAGGAGGTGAATTTGCCAACGAAAACCTACTGAATTGGGCGAAATCCAAAGGAATCATCATGGATTTTTACTATCTCGCATACTCCGCAGCTGAACGCGAAGGCTGAACAGATCTCTCCTGGACAAGACTAGAGCCCTGCTCTTCGATTCGCGCCTTCCAGCTGACGTGGGGAGAAGCTGCCAGAGTAAGTTGCTATATTTTAAATCGCTTTACTACGAAAAGCCTTACAGACAATAAGACACCTTTCGAAATGTGGTTTGGAAAGAAACCTGACTACAAGAAGATGCAAATTTTTGGATGTACAGCACATGTTAAAATATTGACCAGACTTAAAAAACTAGACAGTCGCAGCAAGAAATACCGTTTTGTGGGATATACGCTAAATGGATACCGCTTATGGGACGAAAATGCTCAAAAAATAATTTATGCTCGAGACGTGATTTTTGACGATGTGATTCCTAGAACCAAAAATGAATCTACCTACGATGATGTCACCATAACCATTGAAATGGAAGAAAACGAGAAAACAACCCAATACCTATATAACAAGAAAAAGACGATCAACACCAGAACTCAAACGAATACGAACAAGAAGAAGCCCAGATCCAGACAACTAATGACGAAAACAACAAGAACGAATCCACATACGAAGGTGCAGAAGAAGAGGAAACTTCGGAAAGAGGATGTCGAAGAAGAAAAATCCCAAAATATCTTCAAGACTACGTGCTGCTTACCTATCAAGAAGCCGTAAATGGACCACATTCCGTGGAATGAAAAAAAGGCCATAGAAAACAAGAAGTCTTCACTAAAAAAAAACTAAGTTTTCAAATGTATGCCAATTAGCGAACTGAAAGGCAAGAAACTTATCAGCAGCAGATGGGTTTTCAGGCAAAAAGAAAACGGCCAACTTAGAGCACGACTAGTTGCTCGTGGATGCGAACAACGAGAAGGTGATTATTTTGATACCTTCTGTCCTGTCGTGAACACCAATATACTCCGTTTCCTGCTCGCTTATGCCAAAGCTACCGAAAAAATTGTGAAGACATTTGATGTTGCCAGTGCTTTCCTACATGGGCAATTGTCAGAAGAGCTATATTTGAAACTTCCTGATGGATTTGAAGAGGATAAAAGCAAAATTTTGCTGTCTTCAAAAATCCTTCATGTGGACAATGGACTTGTCATAGGGAAAAAACGAAAAAACAGTGAGAACATTTCTTCTGGAACTTGGAAGAGAGTTTGATATAAATCTTTTGAAAATGAGCCAAAAAGTTATATCGGAATGGAGTTGAAAAACGACTCGGAAAATTTCTCTATTCATCAACGGAAATACATTGAGAAGATACTCAGTGAATTTAAAATGGACTTGTCAAAAGGCGTCAGAACGCCTATGCCGACTACCAAAAATTACAGCTCAAGACCTAACAAAGATTTTCCATACCGGGAAGCTGTAGGAAGTCTACTATACATGTCAAACCGAACCAGACCTGACATCACTTTCTCTGTGAACGCTGCTTCAAGAAATGTTGAAAATCCTAAAGAAGAAGATGTTATGAAGGTCAAACGAATTTTCAGATACCTTCAAGGCACTAAAAACACGGCAATTAAATACTCAAAAGGCGAAAATTACCTACAACTAGATGCTTATTGCGATTCAGATTACGCCAACGATCCAAAAACTCGTCGAAGCACTGGTGGATTCGTCATACTATACTGTGGCGGAGCTATCTCGTGATCAACAAGACGTCAGCCAATTGTTGCTGTCAGCACAGCTGAAGCGGAATTTATAAGTGCCAGTGAATGTGTTCGACATGAACCGCACGTTCTTGGGTCCTTTGTGCCCACTGTGACTGCCGCAGTTTTGTCCACACACACCACACCGACATGCTTGTGGCCACGAGTGCAAGTACATTATTGTGTCTAATTTATTCAGTGTCAGTGTATTTCATCAGTATAATATCATCAGTGTATTTATTAATAGCGTTAGTGTATCTAGTTAATATCATTTGTTTTGTCATCATGTCTGCACAGCCACAGAGACATGTGACATTTTATATTTGGCAATACTGTGGCTGGTACGATAGAAACATTTAGAATAAGTATTACCATTTTTTATTGTGTATTGTTTTAGGGAAAATTATGTATTCTTAGTTTAATTTAATTCATGTCCCTTTCATCCCATTATCATTTTTAGTGTATATTGTGTTTCATCGCTTCACCGTATGGCATCGGCTGCGCTCAGGTAGCTTAAGCCGGCGCACGCTTCCGCCCAGTACTCGACAGCACTTCAACGGACCCGGACGTGTAAGCCTCTCGCTTCACAGAGGCCCTAGCAAACACATCATCAGTTGAGTTGCCATCCAGTGACATCCATCATAATTTAAATCATTATTTTCATCTGTTTCATTATTTGACTTGCATAGCACCGAGGGGAGAGCGACGTTATTATTTATCGGGAATTGTTAATTATAAAGACCACGTGGTTGCTCGCAGTTTCTGCNACGTGGTCGCTCGCAGTTTCTGCGCCATTCAGGCCACGTGTCTTGTGTTATAGTTGTGTGTACAGTAACGAGTCTCAGGTAATAAATACCTCAACAAGCATCGTTCGTTTTATTTATAATTAATTAAGGTGTGCGAGGTGGCCTACAGCCTTGCCAACGTGTGTGACGGAGTGTTCACCAGAGTCCCCTAGGCTGTCAACCTGAAACGGGCCTCATCTCATCAGCTCACTGCAGAGCTGTGGCGCCGGGCACACAAATATCATACCATCAACTCTGGGAACACAGCGGGTCAAGTTGACTCTTTCACCATAGCCAAGTTTGCCCACGTCATGTTAAGGAAGTGCTTTTCCTAAGATCTTTTTTTAAAGAGCTCACAAATCAAAATCTGGATGTGAAGCTGCACATTGATAATCAGAGTACAATCAATATGATCAAAAATGGCTGTGATGCTAAAAGGTCTAAACATATTGATATTCGATTTAAATTCATACTTGAAAAAGTCAACCAACATAATTTTGCTCTAAAATATTGTCCTACCGAAATTCAAATAGCAAATATCTTCACTAAATCTTTGACTCCAGCTGTCTTTGAGAAATAAATGTTTGTTTTTTCAGAAATAATAAAAACTTGTTTAAAAACTGAAAACTTGATTGTATTAAACAAGACTTGACTTTGTGAAAAGAAAATTTGTTTGCTTTGTATTTTTGCTAACGTCTACAACAAATTTTTCTTTACACCTACTTGTATACTGATAATAATTATGCGTTGTTATATGCATTTCTCTTATTGATGTTACAGTTAACTAAACTTCAAATTTGAGACTAGATTAAAACCTAGAACTGTCTGTAAAATTCAATGAATTTTGATTTTGTAAATTTGATGTACCAGTTACTATTTTTTTAAGAAAATTGCAAATTTAAGGGGGAATGTTGGAGAGTAAATTTGAATTACCGCAACTGAACTTGTAAAGCCTATTTCTATTGGTAGGCCATCTTGCCTATTAGGCTAATAACAGTGCTTCGTATACAATACTGTTATCTTCTAAAGTGTTAAATATTGAATACGTGTGTGAGCATTGTCTCCTAATAAAACTAATATAAAACAATAAAAACTGTGTCCGAGTAAAATTAAAAACTTTCACACATACAAACCTAGGTAATCCTTTCACCGGAACTCTCGTACATTTTAAATTTTTAAGTTTCATTAATAAACATTGCCAGGGTTGCTACAGGTCAGGAAAACTGAGAAAGTCTGGGAATTCGAAAGTGATCAGAGAAAACTGTAAAAGTCAGCTAAATCAGTGTTGGTTACTCAAAATTTAAACTTGTAATAAAAACTTTAAAAAATTATTTTCTGTCAAGTCCTGCAAGGCCTAATATTCTCAATAATGGCAAGCGGAGTTTCTTAAATTCTTCAAATTTTTTAAAGTGTACTTAAACAAATTACATTGCATTTATTCCATAGAAACAGAAAAATCGAAACTTTGTACCAGCAGTACTGCTTGCCCACGAAATCCCAGACAGCCTAAGGGGCAACGTCAGCCTTCGTATTTATAGCAGTGCACACTTCATGAACGCCAGTGTTTCTCAGCTGCTTGCTCCATCACTTCTAGTGCTGGAACTCTGCCTACCTCCTTCCTCATGAACTATCACCCCCATCTTCCAGAAGCCCTCAAGACCATCAACCAGCGACACCTAGAAGAGGTCTTCTTTACCTTTAAACCAATCTGATAGTGACCCCCCCNTTACAGAAATTAAAAAGATTCATATTTATATACCTAAATGTTATTAGGTCCACACAAACAATTCAACATGTAATGTTTCACCACTTAGATACATTTTTCTACAATTTCCGTAGTCGCGTTTGGTTGCGGCGCGGGAACGAGTGACATGACCGTTCGCTAAGTGTGTCTGGCCGAACTGACTGCACGAGCGCAGCGCGGTGCGGCCGAAGCGGGATCGTGCTGTTGTAGGCATACGCCGCGTGGTGGCATTGAGTTCCAGAGAGATAGATATAGAGCGGCAGCCGGCGATACAAACGGGCAAGTCCCGTCCCGCATTTACTTTTTCTGGTTGTGTGCTGTAATTTTTCAAAGTGTTTCGTGGATTGTATGAATAATTTCATAGCATAATATCATTGGTGCGTAGAAACTTATAGTAGGTAAGTAATCATAATATATTACAATAAATCATCCGTAACGAATCAGTAAGACGTAATTTAACTTGATAAATAGCTGTTTCGGAAGCTATGCAAAGAAATTTCGATTTTTTTGTTATATCTTACTTAAATAAATTTCTTGTAGGCCCTACTTATGTTAGGTAATCATTCAATGTCTGAAGTTTGAACAAAGGATGTACGAGAAATAAAACTCCCAATGTAATCTTTTTTATTTCAGTTCTTGGAATCCAAGAAATTGTTAGAATGAGCGATGGGAGAAAGCGACTTAATGGAGCTGAGTATAAAAAGAAGGCCAAAAAGAAAAAATAACAGGAACAGATTGTCCGTAAAACAATAAAAATTGACAGTTTTTTTTAAAGTGGACGTAGTGTTGAAAGACCAGGAACTTCAACAACATGCACTGACACAATACAATCTGGAAAAGATGGAACGGATTTGAACTCTGCGGCCCAACAACAGCAGTCATCTGTTAAACCATCTACTTTTGAAAAAACGGATATTTATGTTTTTGACGTAGAGGCAGTAGAGGAATCATCAATAAGTATAACAATTGAACATGCGTATCAGAATCAGACGTTAAGTAATGACCAAGTGCAAACAACTGTAAATCTAAACAAAGATCCAGCTTTATGGGAAATCAACGATACCTTAATGGAGATTATCGCAAGGTACGGCTTCGATCAAAACAAGTCTTGTGACTTCTCTAAAAGTGAAAAAATATATGCTGATCAGCGTCGTTTCTTGCCAGTGAGTATCTTCCAAAGAAAAATGAAAAATAAGTGAATAAATAAGTGAATGACCAAAATTGGCTGGTTTATTCTGAAAGTAAAAGATCTGTATATTGCGGGCCCTGTTTGGCATTCAGTCCATTGGAGAATAAGACTCAGTTTGAGAATGAAGGATTTAATGACTGGAAAAAATCAGAACACCGAGTAGCTCAGCATGAAAACTCTGCGCGTCGTAAATCTAGTATCCTTAGTTTGAAAGTTAGAAGTGAGATTGATGGACGACTCGATAATTTACTGCATGTCCAGATTGATGAAGAAATTACTTATTGGAGAAACGTTCTGAAAAGGGTTGTTGCCGTAGTGAAGCGACTGTGTTCAAGAGGCCTCGCTGTCAGAGGAAAAAATGAAAAGTTCAGTGATCCGCATAACGGAAATTATTGTATGATTTTGGAACTGTTAGCTGAATTCGATCCTTTTTTAGCCAGTCATATTGAACGATTTGGGAATCAAGGATCTGGAAGTACCAGTTACTTATCAAAGACCGTTTGAGATGAGTTTATTCTCTTGATGGGTCATAAAGTCTTAAAACACATTAGAGATGAGATAAGAAAGGCGAAATATTTTTCCTTAATCATTGATTCAACACCAGATATAGCACATGTGGACCAACTTACCCTCGTCATTAGATACGTTTTGGAAACAGGCGAACCGTGTGAAAGATTTCTCAAGTTTTTGCCCTCAGTGGGACATAAAACTGAAGAAATGTTTTCTGCCATTATTTCGGAACTCAAAACACTGGGCATAAATATTGAAGACTGTCGTGGACAATCATATGATAATGCCGCAAACATGTCTGGTGTGTACAATGGCTTACAGGCTCAAATTAAAAGCCAGGCACCCTTTGTTTTTTCGTTCCTTGCTCTGCCCACTCTTTAAATTTAGTGGCAACTGCGGCTGCTGAATCTTGCACAGAAGCTTGTCGCTTCTTCATGTTGCTTCAAGAAATCTACGTTTTTTTTTGTAAGTTCGACACAGCGCTGGCAAAAATTAATGACTGAAATCGGGAAAACGCTAAAGTGAGTAAATCTGACACGTTGGTCAGATAGAGAGGACGCATGTAGAAGTTTGAGAGATTGTTGGCACAAAGTCCTTAAAACTTTGGAATCAATCAAGGATGATTGTACCAAAAAGCCTGTAACGTGAAATAAAGCGACGGGAATACTTTTGAATTTAGAAAAACTGCAAACTGTGGTAATGGTTGTTGTGTGGAATGTTTTTTTGGAAAGAATAAACAAAGTGAATGTTCAAATTCAGGCTTCTACCGTAGTTTTGATCACTGTTGCCGATCTTTACAAATCTTTTTGCAAGTTTTTCGTAGCTGCACAAGAAAATTTTAAGTATTTCGAACAAAAGGCGATGGAATTAAGCGTGTCGAAGCAGTATACAAAAAACACAGGAAAAAGACAACCGAACAGGAAAAAAAAAATGATGAAACACCCGATGAAGAAATGAGAATGACTGCGAGTGATACTTTCAGGGTTAACACATTTCTCGTCCTCATTGATAGACTCGTATCCGAATTAGAAAAACGGCAAGAGGCATAGAACAGGCTCAATGAAAAGTTTTCATTTCTGACCTAAATGAGTGAACTGTCATCATCAACCCTTACGGAAAAAGCCCTTTTCTTGGAAGAAATGTATCCTAATGATTTAGAGACTGACTTAGTTCAAGAATGCATACATTTTCAATGCCACCTTTCTTCTGAAAGAATTTTGGTAAAACCAGATTCTGGATCATTGAAAAGTCTATCTTCGTTCCTGCGAAAACAGAATTTGCAAAACGTTTATCCTAACTTGGATTTAGCAGTTTGCATGGCTCTATGTACACCAGCGACAAATTGTTCGGGTGAGAGAAGCTTTTCTTGCTTAAAACAGGTGAAAAATTATCTAAGATCTACCCTAAGCCAAGTAAAGCTAAACGCATGAGCTCTTTTGTGCATAGTCAGAACTAATGAACAAGATTTCATACAACGATATAATTAATGATTTTGCCAATAGAAAATCGCACAAGAAGTTATTGTAAAACTTTCATAACTTAATTAATTGAATTTCATAGACATCATCAGCCGGATTGTTACCAGATAATTGAATATATTGTTTTTAAACTGTAAGTAAGCGCAATAAAAATTATTTAATTATGTTTACCGAATGTACATTATTGTGTAAGTAGTATTGAGGCATACCTTACCCCGCCTTATTAGTAGTACATGATCAAGCTTTTATTAGCTCAGAAATATACCCAAAAACTATTTCTTGTGCAATTCGTAACTAAATCGTTGGGTTGTAAAAATAATATAGAAACTGACACATCGATCCCCTAGTTCACAATCATACTAATTACGGGAAAAAGGTGGTGTAATTAGGACGATAGTGCACAAATCATAAAGTTACAATTTCATTGACAAAAAATTGTAATTAATATGATTGTGAACTAGGGTATCCAATTGTCGAGGTCGGCAGGGGCGGAAAATGTATAAATCCGCCACTGGGTCCAGTTGTTTTAATAGCTACTTAGTTTGTCTGCTCTTGTTAGTTTTACCCCAGATCCCCTTCACCTGGTTAACGTTGTTTACTTCCGCTTGTTACAGTATCGATTGGTTAGCTAGGAGGTACAGGTCACAGTGTATATTCCTCTGGGGAATAAACATGTTTTTCTTAACGCAACCCCGTGTACTTATTCTAGGGTGATTGTTGTTAACCCCAGGTGACCGCAGTTTGACTTGATTGCCGGAACTAGCGTAGGACTGCTGGCTACCCTTAACAGGGCATGCGTATATCATGAAACACAACCCATACCTTGAGCCAAGTACTTCGGTACTTGGAACATTGTAAGGAAGAGCCAGAACCACTACGAAGCGGCTAAGACATCCAGATCAGCTAACCCACTCCATCCACCACGCTGAACTTCGCCGGTTGGAGCGCCAGGACTGATAATCTCTTCTGGTTACACTATAGCCGGGGAATTAGTTGCCCGCTCCTCCTTCAAGCGGCAGACTCCTAGTATCTCCCCCATGCCCTACTCCAATAGAAGTGGTGGAAGGTGGAGACCTAGGAGGGCAGCTACTGCCTCCAAACCTAACCAGTTGTTCTGCAACCCCTCCTCTCAGGAACAAACTCAAGCCGACTGTTGAGGGACACGTCTCAGTTCTCCCTGGTGCTCTTTTCCAGCCGCCCCAGATGATCGTCAGAGAGCCACATCCACTCGTGCTCACAGTCACATGGACTGCCATCTAAATGACTGGACTTTGATTCATAAAAGCTCTAATTTTTTAAACTCTATAAATATTTCAAGCCAAGTGTGACCTTCATGCAGGTACTCAGCTTCAGCTAGATTTTACAGTACTAGCAGATCTCTACCATCCGCAAGTACTGTATTCTTTTTTAAAAAAAATGTAACAAGATAAAATTAAATAGTATAAAAGGACTGTAATACAAGTACTCGCAGTGTAGTACTTGTCGACACATTTGCACGCAGTTTCGCAATCCTGACGTTTAGCTGGCTCGGCCAGCTTCATCAGGCCACAACTCGCCGCCTGCGTCATCCTTCTTTGCGTGAGAGTGCCGGTCTGCAAGTGAGCACTTCAATACCTGTCCTTTTATATATTTTTGGTAGCCTAGCGACTTACTTGCAACATTCACTAAAATTAAATTGTGTTAGACCAAGTATGCTGGCACACTATTGGGCCCGCATGCTGGAGGATCTGAGGTTCGATGCATATTCCCACCATTCTGATTTTGGTTGTTAATGGTTTCCCAAAATCATTCCAGATGAAATGATGCAAAGGTTCCTTGCAACTGGCCATGGCATATTCCTGCTTCTCTGAACAACTTACTTCATCTCTCGCGCTCACGCTATCAATGAGACGTAAAGCCCTATCTACTTGCCTAAATTGTGTTGATTTGGTTAATGAAGTGTACTGAGAGGTGTGTTAATGGTNGTGTTGATTTGGTTAATGAAGTGTACTGAGAGGTGTGTTAATGGTTGTGTTCCAGACATTGTCAGTGATTGGTGGTCTTCCGATGATAGTGTACCTAGGACCAGGTGGGGTCTCCATGGATGAACACAAGAATAAGTGGTAGGCCCCACTGCAGGTTTTGCTTGCAGGCAGCCAATGTGGCACTGAACTGTGTTTTTGTACTTCCAGGGAAATTTGTACGCATTTATCTTGTCCACTCTGATATTTGCACTCTTTGTCCATACAAATGTTTACATTTTCATTTGTGCTAGAGTTACAGACACTTAATTGCTAAATATTCTGCATGAGATGTTGAAGACATAGTTTTTAAATTCTGAAGTGTGTAAATTTATATACATGTGCAAAACTTATTTTCTGTGAGTGATCTTGTGCGTGGGTTTTCTGTTTTTTGTCAAAAAAAATAAATTTTTTTTACAGCTGTTGTACATTTTAATTTAATGCAAGCTGTGGTTAACAAGACTTATGAATAGTATTCATGTANTCTTTGTCCATACAAATGTTTACATTTTCATTTGTGCTAGAGTTACAGACACTTAATTGCTAAATATTCTGCATGACATGTTGAAGACATAGTTTTTAAATTCTCAAGTGTGTAAATTTATATACATGTGCAAAACTTATTTTCTGTGAGTGATCTTGTGCGTGGGTTTTCTGTTTTTTGTCAAAAAAAAAATTTTTTTTTACAGCTGTTGTACATTTTAATTTAATGCAAGCTGTGGTTAACAAGACTTATGAATAGTATTCATGTAGTTGGCCTTTTATATTGTTAATGTACAGCATCATTCCATACTTCACATAATATTTAAGAAGTCAGTTAAATTCCATCAGGATTGCTTGTTGAAAAATGAATGTAGTGCTTAGTTTTTTATAATTAAAATTGCATTGGTTACATTTTTCTGTACAAATAAAAGTTTTGGAAGAATCTTTATTTATTTTAGTCAAACTTTTTTTATCTGCACCATTAATGAAAATATTTCTCAAATGATTGTGAATCACTGGTGTGTGAAGTATTACATTAATTTATTATAACATATTTGAGGATCTGGATTGGTCCCTAAAAATATTTTTAAGGGTAGTTATTGTGCATTATTTTTGTAAAGGATGTTAGAACATAAAGTTACTTCTTCCAAATCATACTAATATTACCACTATGGAGAGGGCGTCCTTGACTTGCAACGAGGATTGTCAGACCTCAACAACAGCTCACCATTCCCTTCAAAGATTTTGTCATAGCTGGTAAGTGTTGATTAAAAAAACTCAAGAAAATGAAAAATATTTTAATGATCAATTACTTAACCATTAGATTGTGGAACATTGAAAACCAGAGCATGGTGAAAGGCCAGTGTTTGAACGAGGATGCAGAGTTTGTAACAAGCATCATACCATTCCTATATTACACGTCTGTGTTATTTTTATCAGCTCATTACAGGTACATTCTTATGCACATACATCAATACCAGGTAAACCAAGGCATTTCCCAGGTCTTCGTATGTGGGAATTGTGCCGGACAATGCTGTTGGTCAGCGGGTTTTCTTGGGGGTCTCCCATTTCCCTCGCCCTTGCATTCCAACACTGATCCATACTCACCTCACTTCACCCTAATCAGTTCTCAAGACCTGTCGAGCGCAGATGTATGTTTTGATCATAAGCTGCTTGTGAGCATCCCATGTCCTGCGAATATTAACTTCCATATATTTCTTTGTGAACTTGCAAACAGTATGTAGCTGTCGTTGTAAGCTACATTTTGCATCACACTTATCACGCGTTACCCCATGTGTGGTTTTCAGAGCTGCCAGACAAGGAACGTAGGTGACGTTGAATAACATTTGGGTTGAACTGTTCCATGTGTCTATTAATAACATTTCATGTGCATGCATATATATAAAAAATTGTTGTGAGAATGTATTGTTTTTGCTATTGTACATGTTTTTAAGGCATTTTTTGTAAATTTGTTTTTTAGCTCCCAGTTATCGCATTTTGTTGAAATGCAGAAAGCAGTAAATAGGAGAAATAAAATATTTTTGCATATCAAGTTTCAGCTAATACCTATTCATTTTCCCTCTAATATTAATTGTGAAGGTATTATTCTCAAAGACATATAATGTGCTATGTACATACATTCATGCTATGTGCATGTGTACACGTGATATTGACTGAACTGGAAATTATATTTTTGGGAGGAAGGTTTATGGTTGTGGAATTTGTCACTAACTTTGCTGAGGTGATTGCATACTGTAGGGTTTAACATCCAGTAGAAATGTTCAGGAATAAAAGTGAAAGGAAAATTATTTTTTTATGTGATTGAATAAAAATTGTAAGATGAGTCATATCTGCTGTAGCATTTGTGATTGTGGTTCTCTCAACAAGTTGCTTTTACCTGATAAAGTTTATTTTCTGCTTCTTCAAACAGCATTTTCCTGTGTTGTAACACTGGCACAGCAAGAATTCAGGTATTACTACCACGTTAAGTTCCACCCGTACCAAGACTGTCAAATTGCAGTTAAACTACGGTCCATGAGCATGTTTTACGTTGGGTAGAAGGTCGTCCCCATATCAGTGACAAAATTTTGGCTAGTAAATTGTATAAAAATGAAATTGNGTTTTACGTTGGGTAGAAGGTCGTCCCCATATCAGTGACAAAATTTTGGCTAGTAAATTGTATAAAAATGAAATTGGTGACGATCAGCATTTCTATTTTAAAACGTACGAAACTGAAATATCAGTTTGTTTTTATACCATCTTGATGGTTTACCAGGTAAAATAATATAATCCTAAAATAGANAAGTTGCTTTTACCTGATAAAGTTTATTTTCTGCTTCTTCAAACAGCATTTTCCTGTGTTGTAACACTGGCACAGCAAGAATTCAGGTATTACTACCACGTTAAGTTCCACCCGTACCAAGACTGTCAAATTGCAGTTAAACTACGGTCCATGAGCATGTTTTACGTTGGGTAGAAGGTCGTCCCCATATCAGTGACAAAATTTTGGCTAGTAAATTGTATAAAAATGAAATTGAAATTGGTCTGCAATAGCAACCACACATACCTATTACAAACAAGACTTGAGGTTAGGGACTGACAATACTTATGCAAATTATTCAAGCTGGTCCAACTATTGTTCTAAGTTTGTAACATTTTATAGCTTTCATGGCATTTCACAAGTTACAATTAATTTCGTTTCCACAGCATATCGCGACGTGAGCAGCACGTATAGTAATGCTGTTGGGCTGGTGTTCATTAGTTTAAAAATAAATTCCTGTTCCAAATGTAGGTTTATAATCAGCCATGGCCAGATTTAGATAGCGGCTTTCATTAAGTTTTATCAGAACTAAAGTGTGCATGACTTTTTCCTCATTCTGTAATTATTAAGTTTAAACTATATTCCCATATAATGTCATAACTGTTCAATAAACCAGTTAATATTGGTGTGTTTCAAGGTTACTGTGCCCATTCAAATGTATAAATAAGCAGTACTCAAATTTCTCAGGTAAACTTTATTTTCAAGTATTGTATATGAGAGTATTTTCTACCCGTACCTAGTAATTTTCATCTCAAGACCTAGCAAGCCATGGCTAGTAAAAAAAGTGTATGTAGACAGACATTAAAACCATGTGGAATGTCATATTAGGCCTTACAAAACATAAATATCAAGTCAATATTAGAATGTATTCTATGTACATCGTTTANCACGTATAGTAATGCTGTTGGGCCGGTGTTCATTAGTTTAAAAATAAATTCCTGTTCCAAATGTAGGTTTATAATCGGCCATGGCCAGATTTAGATAGCGGCTTTCATGACTTTTTCCTCATTCTGTAATTATTAAGTTTGAACTATATTCCCATATAATGTCATAACTGTTCAATAAACCAGTTAATATTGGTGTNCATATAATGTCATAACTGTTCAATAAACCAGTTAATATTGGTGTCCATTCAAATGTATAAATAAGCAGTACTCAAATTTCTCAGGTAAACTTTATTTTCAAGTATTGTATATGAGAGTATTTTCTACCCGTACCTAGTAATTTTCATCTCAAGACCTAGCAAGCCATGGCTAGTAAAAAAGTGTATGTAGACAGACATTAAAACCGTGGAATGTCATATTAGGCCTTACAAAACATAAATATCAAGTCAATATTAGAATGTATTCTATGTACATCGTTTANCGTGGAATGTCATATTAGGCCTTACAAAACATAAATATCAAGTCAATATTAGAATGTATTCTATGTACATCGTTTATACCTGGTTATTTAATTAGTTTCCTATGTTGTTACAGAACATGCAAAAGTAGAGTTTTATTATGTAACAATCTGTTAGCAGATTAAAATTGTGTTATTTCAGTTTGGTTAATTAACGTGCATAGTGTTTTTTACGTTCTATATTTTTTTAGTGTGTTATTGTGTGACAAACATAACAGACTTTAAAAATTTGTAATATTCATAATGTGGATGTGACTAACAGTGATTAAACGGAGCTGATCAGTGGTGTTGAGTCGAGTGTCTACAACATTGTGTTGTTCATATTTAATTTTTTTATCCCAAGNAAACGGAGCTGATCAGTGGTGTTGAGTCGAGTGTCTACAACATTGTGTTGTTCATATTTAATTTTTTTATCCCAAGGAAGACAATGAATAAACTATTTTGCAGTTTTTGTTGGCTTGATTTTAACATTGTATCGATTACAATTGGCTACCTCNAAAGACAATGAATAAACTATTTTGCAGTTTTTGTTGGCTTGATTTTAACATTGTATCGATTACAATTGGCTACCTCTTTCCATGCAGTATACTTAACATGCGTGCTGTCAGATGTGTGCAAAAATGTGTGTATGTGTCTCTCTCTATTTTTTTTAAATACTGAAATTATGACGCAACCTTTGTTTTTTGGAATGAAATACTATCAGCAGAACTGTGTAAATGTGTGTGTTGCTCTCGCAATGCAAAACTGTGCGGTAACTGTTGGTCAGAAATACAGTTTAAGTAAATGGTATATCAGACTAATGAGTGAGAGAAGTGTGAGTGCATGTTTTTTTTACAAGTGATATGGTCTGTTCCTTCTATTGCAGCACATTTGGAAAAGTACACACTAGCCGTTATTAATCTTCACTTGCATTCTTTTAACATCCCATTTCTCAAATTTTGTTTGCCTACAGATGGTGTTTCATAACAATGTTAGTTTGTTCAGCTTCCTAGGAAGCCAACTTGATGCATGCGACACCTCCTGGCTTCTCGACGTGCTCAAGGTACTCAGAAGTGGTGTTGCCTGTGACAAAACTGCCCACTTTCAGTGGAGATCCCTAGGCCGGGTTGAACTTATTGAATATTTACAGCCCTTGTCGTAGATCACACAATGTTGAGCAACGTACGTACTTGAAACCAGATCTGTCACATGAAGCGTTGTCAATAATCCAGTCGCTTCTGCTTACGGGCGAAAACTTTGAAGTAGCGTGATCATTGCTTGCCAAGATATACAAGAGGATTATTCTCTCTCTCTCTCTCCATCTCGATTTGCGTACTGTGCTGGTTGATAATGCTCCTGTTCTTCGCTCGTTCTCATCGACTATCAATGAGCCGGTATTAGCTTTCAAGGCTTTGGAAGCACCAGTAGAACACAGAGTCAGTTTGACTTCCTGGAAAATTACTGCCTGTTATCGGAGACTCTGCTGCCTCCAGTCATCATTCAAGAGTGGTCATACTATCAGTTGCACAACCTCTTACATTATCCACACTGTGCCAGAGCCCTCAAGNTGATGCATGCGACACCTCCTGGCTTCTCGACGTGCTCAAGGTACTCAGAAGTGGTGTTGCCTGTGACAAAACTGCCCACTTTCAGTGGAGATCCCTAGGCCGGGTTGAACTTATTGAATATTTACAGCCCTTGTCGTAGATCACACAATGTTGAGCAACGTACGTACTTGAAACCAGATCTGTCACATGAAGCGTTGTCAATAATCCAGTCGCTTCTGCTTACGGGCAAAAACTTTGAAGTAGCGTGATCATTGCTTGCCAAGATATACAAGAGGATTATTCTCTCTCTCTCTCTCCATCTCGATTTGCGTACTGTGCTGGTTGATAATGCTCCTGCTCTTCGCTCGTTCTCATCGACTATCAATGAGCCGGTATTAGCTTTCAAGGCTTTGGAAGCACCAGTAGAACACAGAGTCAGTTTGACTTCCTGGAAAATTACTGCCTGTTATCGGAGACTCTGCTGCCTCCAGTTAAGGCTGCTCCGACAGTCATCATTCAAGAGTGGTCATACTATCAGTTGCACAACATCTTACATTATCCACACTGTGCCAGAGCACTCAATTACAGCTTCTGCAGTGACCTTTTCAAGTGCCCAAGTTCTTAAGAAACAATCCCAAGAGATGCTACTCAGTGATTACACACGGTGGCGTCTACATGAATTGTTCGAGACCATCGCATCAAGCTAAAACGTGCCTTCTACATTATGGATAATACAGAAGGGTCTGACTGTTGCTAGATTCTGCTAGTCAAGCCAGTTGTATCGCAGCGCAATGTGTGTAGCTGATGGGCTTACTGCACAAGCTGGCGACTATGCCTGCACATGGTCTCTCACGAGCTCCTCTCACCTCTTAGACACTGCAACAGCGCTTTTGGGATCATAGTTGACTAGCACCAAGCCCATTTTCAGAATTTCCTGACTTCTTAAATCTGTGTTTTTTGTCTATTCAGACAGTAATCTTGCCCAATGCTCCTTACTCGAGCCAGCCACCAAACATTTTTGTCTGACAATACTACGATTCCCTGTTGTAGGCTCCCTAGCAATGTTGCCACACGACCAATAACAAATAGTTGGACTCGGAAGCCCCCACCGCTCTCTATAACACCCCAAGTTTGGCGAGTGAGTGACAGCAAGGTCGTGAGAACCGATGTGGATGATAGAGGTGAGTATGGAGCAGCGCTGGAATGAAAAGGCAGGGAGCAAATGGGAGATCCCCGAGAAAACCCGCTGACCAGTGCCATTGTCCAGCACGATTCCCCCATACGAAAATCCGGGATTGAACCATGTTTGCCTTGGTGGGAGGCGAGCAGGTTAACCGCTCAGCCACCGCAGTCCCCCCAAGCTTGGTGCTTGCCATGAGTTATGCCTGGCACAAATTTGCCAATTGCCCCCACGGAGTTCATGACTGTTCACACTTGATATACTTTATTTCACCCAAAACATTATCCCATCCTCGTCTCCACTTTATCCTGTCCACCGGCTCCGAAAATGTACACTTGCCACAATAATGGCTTGGGTATATTACATCCTCAAAATGTTGCACACAGTTACAATAAAAGAACATGCCATGGTACAGTACACTTGCCACATTAATGGCTTGGGTATATTACATCCTCAAAATGTTGCACACAGTTACAATAAAAGAACATGCCATGGTACAGTACACTCAGGTGCCAACTAATTCATAGCTGCAATTTGATCAACAAATCATGATTACATACNACATGCCATGGTACAGTACACTCAGGTGCCAACTAATTCATAGCTGCAATTTGATCAACAAATCATGATTACATACTATGTAGTTATTGTCACAGGGGAAAAAACATTAAAATAGTTTCCTATGCAACTTTTGTTTGCATAGCTTACAAGGAAAATTGGCTGATATTGAAACTTGTCGTTTGATTAAACCATACTGAGGAACCTAACATAAGAAAACATGCAAAGAGAATAGAAATAAAAGTGAGTGAAACCAAGGATTTGGAAAAATGTTGCCAGAGTGACTCGGGTAAGGTAGAACGTTCAGATACATGGTCTATCCACTGATGTTGCCGAAGTTGAACATGCAGTGCTGCGCAGCCCACTGGCAGTGATGGTAGTATCGGAACGGAGGTACCTGTTCCTCGTCCAGTAGACTCAACACCTTCAGGAACTTTACGAGTGCCTCAGGAGTTTGCCCACTTCCCATCAGGCTCATCGCTGCTTGGAACATATTGCATGTCTCCTGTTCACACACAACACACATCACTTTTCATTTGGCACACTTACACTGCCTTCATATATAGCATAGTACAATGTTTATCCGAGAATGGGTCGCACATTTTGTGTGTCTAAACAATGATGGGGTGACCCTTCTATAATACTTTTTTCACTTTTGCTATAAAAAAAAATGTATTTTACAGTGGGATCAATATGTATATAAACAATTATACTGTGTCGATTTTTCATAAATAAAACTGATGTATAACAAACTTATTTGCATATGTCAAAATGCCTTAACACGGCGTGCAAATTAAGTACCACTGTATGACACAGGCCTAATGGATAGAAGACATGCATTAGACAGAAATAATATTGCAAAATATCTACTATTAAGCCTAGTTCTTTCAAAAATTGAAATTAAGACCGGTTGGTATTGTGCGCTTTGGTGCTTTGCTACCCATAGCAGTTGGTATTGTGCGCTTTGGTGCTTTGCTACCCATAGCAGTTGGTATAAAAAATTTGTCTAGTGACAGGAAGTATTGCAAGTAATTCCAGTTGCAAAATAAATTTTTAACATGAAAATGTTAATGAACTTGTGCATGCAGTAGAACCTTGTTACAAGGAATGTGAAGGGAGCACTTTCTATGTTCAATCTATAGGGGAAACTTCACATGTACACTTAATCCATATTACAGTTTTCTTCCTTAATACACACATGCTTTGGGTCAAATTTCAATAATAAGAGAGTCAATATACATATTACATGTCCGGACTGTGTCACGTTTTCTCTCGATAATTACGACTGAAGAACACACCCACAGCACAAATCTGAAAGCTACTATCAAAATAGTACACGCACAGGAATGGCATATGTTTACACAAAACAGACTGAAAATGAAAGGAAATATTGCTTGGTAAATTGCGCACGTGCGTGCATGTGTATTGGTTACTCAGTTTATTATGCTGATTGTGTTGTGATTTGTAGAAACACAATACATTATACAGTTCATCTTGTCTTACAGTGTTCGTATAGTAACCAACTCTCAATCAAAACAAACTAATGTTTATATGGCATCAAACTCTCCAAGCACTAGTCAAGTTTTTCTTCTTTCTCAGCCATTTCCATCATTAGAAGAAGTCGGTGGTATTGACATAATAAGTACGTTCCAGATTTTTAAGTCTTTATGTCAATGTTTATTTGGCAAACTAAACATTTGTTTATTTTGATTCCCCTTCTAGGTTATTAAACATTGCAAATTCAGATTCACCTTTCTATAATTTATATACATATATTTTTTCAGTTTATTTGTATTTACTGCAAGTTAAAATTTTGAGAAAGAAAAATAATAATTAGCTGTGTTATTCAGGTGTCGGAAGACAATGAAGAGGAGGGAGGGTTGCGGTAGGGAGGGAAGGGAGCAGAGAATAGATTAAGTGGAAAAGTGTATAACACACACAATGTACAAACAGATATAATGAGTGGATTGTGGAAATGCACACACAGCACTGTCAAAGACAAAATACAAAAGTCGGACTAACACATTGACGCGTGACTTCTGTGATTGATGGGGACGTGAAGGTAGGGCTAGTTTTAGGTGTGTCTATCAGACACGTTACTGGCTGTCAAGATTGACTTATGGTTTGTTCACTGGAGCCTGGTTGGTACACAACCTGGGGCATGTTTGACGGCTTTGTACATCTGGAGTGTGCCGAATGACCATACGTATTACCGGCCTGCACACCGCAACTGGATTACCTTTGACGGGCGTCACCTAGGGTAGCTCCTGGCTCTGCTTCAGCTGGGGTTGACTCCTGCTGGAGTTTGTTCCTAGGCTCGGGGCGAACGCAGTGCTGCGCGTGATGCAGGTAGAGACCTGAGGAGGGCTGCTGGTTCGGCTGAGGTGGCCCCACGGGTTTGCGAGACCCAGTGGTACGTTGAGTCCTTGGTGGGGGGCGACGACAGGATGTGGTTCTCCGGCTGTCTTGAATGGGGGCTTAAATAAGGTTGGTGAGGGAGCTGGGAGGTGAGACCTTTCCAACTGTCGGGCGGCTTGAGCTCGTTCCTGGAGGGTTATGCTGCAAAGTGCAGTTGGGGCTGGGTTACAACCCAAGTTAAGCTTGGAGTTACTAGCTGCCTTTCTAATACGCTACTTGGTAAAACTCCTACGGGTGTAAGGCGTGTAGGTAGGTTCAAGGTAGGGATGTCAAACTCAATTCCTCAATACCTGTGATTCTTAAAGAATCGTATAATGGAAAATCGGAAGACCAAGAATCGAAGCACTAAATAGAAATTACTACGAATACATAACCTATCACCTATCAAACACGGTTTAAAATTACTTGATTTATGCCAGTAATTAAATCACTCTTGGAAAATTATTTTGTGCGGAAATAAGTACACTCTCGTTCATAAATGCTTTGCTTATCCGTGCGGCGTTTTGGCTTTTGCCAAAGTCTACTCTAACTTCTGCAGTAAGGCGATGCTGTGACGTGTGTCATTTAACAAGCAGCAGTACCATGTACATCTATCACTGTGCCTCGTGAGCCGATGGTTCTCTCTTTAAACTATCAGTCTGTCACAGATACATGCATGAGTCATCCATTTCAGACTGTTGAAGTGCATACTGATTGCACTCTTCTCAGTTACCACCCAAACACCACGTCTTGCAAGTCTATCGATCACTCCGGCACGGTTGTTGTTCACTGTTTGTAGTATCGTCTTTGCAGCATGTCAACAATGCGTAAAAGGACAGTTTTAAGTATCGCGGAAAAGTTAGAAGAAAAAAAAAATTGTGCATGGTGTGTTATAAACCAAAACATAAATTCCAGTGCCAAACAAAAAAAATCAAAGAACGTTTTCAAGATAGGCACGGTTTAACTTTTCTTAAATTTTTTCATATCAAGTATTTATATGTTTACAAAAAAACTTAACATTTCAGCATTTTTAAACTTTTATGTTTGTGTGGATGTGCGTGCGCGTGTGTAAGTCAGTAAAATTTAAATAAGCTCCTAGTAATTAAAGATGTATAGAAATCTAAGACGTTTGAACCCAGCCTATTGAGACTGAATGAGAAAGCAGACAGAGGTGATTGGTTTTTTTTTGTAATATTCATAATGGTTGTCACAAACTTTGAAATGAATGAATTTATAATTTTTTAAAATGTGCNGTTGTCACAAACTTTGAAATGAATGAATTTATAATTTTTTTAAATGTGTTTTCCTTGTTTTAGCAAAAGTTAATGTTAGGTTTGCTTTGGATTGTAAGGGTTATTATTTTAATGGGGAGTGTACTGTACTGTTTAAATGCCACGTTGCCTCATTGAAAGTCCTGTTACTGTCTTTACTGCATTGCATTCCAAACTTTCAACTCACTCTGCCATCTCAAGGACGGGTTTGTGGGCACGTTGCGGAAGCGACACACACACTACGCACCGCTTATGGCTCCATCCAGCCCGCCGGGCGACGGAGCAGTCTATAAGCTGTGTATACTCGATGCATCATGAATTACACTACACTCGATGCAACGTACATTTCAGTTAAAGTATCGTCTACTGTACTACGTACAGTGCAGTACTTTAAATCCTACACACACAGTGCGTAATTTGTGTTTGCTTGAAATGTATAGTAAGTAATGTTTTTTATCACAATTTTCGGACCCAATAACACTGTTCCATTAATAGTAAAAATGTGTAAATACGATTATCTGTTTTTTAAAATACAAATTTGCTTTTTTTTTCNTTCGGACCCAATAACACTGTTCCATTAATAGTAAAAATGTGTAAATACGATTATCTGTTTTTTAAAATACAAATTTGGTTTTTTTTNATTTGCTTTTTTTTTCTTCTCTGTAATCTGAAAATAAAACTATACTGACCGTGCTTAAATTCACCATTTTTTGTATTAGTATTTAGTAGCTTCAATTCGATCATGATTTGGTAATTTTGTATTTTAGCAAGTTTCGTTACATACTAAATACTAAAATACCAAGTACGTCATCATTTTGTCTACTAATTCGGGTCACGTGACCGTTTAGTAAACTAAAAGTGCCAATTCGAACACAGCCTCACTTTTTGCGTGGCCTTTACTTTTCTCACTCAAATAAAAAAGAATGCTAAAAAAACCTACCACATAGCAGATGATTTCAGCATTACCATGGCAAAGGACTTGTATAAGACCATAGCACTTTATTAATTTACACGTGACAGAAACTAACTTTTTATTCCACTCATGGAATGTTCACTTTTGGCGCCTTCTTGTTGCTTTGATATAATGTTTCTTCATTAACATCATCATAAATTACGCGTGCATACTTCACTATTTGCGTTATGACTTGCTAAGAAATGAGAAGAAATTATATTTGTACCGTTGTAATATTTACGATAAATAAATAAAAAAAATTGCGTTTTTGTAAAAGGAAACTAAGTTTCTAGACATCTTACGGCTTTGGAACGACCGCCTGGCCTCTGCCATGGATGTTTACTAGACTACTAGTGCCGTGTTGGTATCATTCTGCGGCAGTGCTGATAATACCTAACAAATAAGCCATGCCAATTTCAAAAACAAAACATGTAGTATTATAACAAGACAAATATTTCCATGCAATTGTTTTCAAAATTAGCCGTGTAAGTTAACTGCCTTACAAACAAAATGCAAATTAAAGTGTCTGCGAAATGCCTTTATATGTAGAGGCGATAATGGAGATTTTCTTTATCTACTAATGATGCAATCCCAATCTCGCCCTTTTCTCCTGGGAAAATTTATTTTCAGCCCTCCCCGAAATTTTCCTGGCTCAAAATCTCCAATCCCGCCTAGCTATGTTTTGTTTATGGTAAACGCCAGTCTTATAATATTATCAATCTTCCTTTTTTTGTAAAATATAATGCATTTTCACTGTGCTATTATTGCAAATTTTTTTATAATTTCATGTGTTTGTGAACATTTATCATGGCAAGTGAGGTTTGGAAATATTTTTGAATAAACTATGTGGACAATAAATATCTATATATATATCTATCTATCTCTCTCTCTCTCTCTCTCTCTGTGTGTGTGTGTGTGTGTAGGCACGTACACGTGTGCATTTTTTTTTCAATGTTATTTTGTATGCCTTTTTTGAACTTTTTGAAATTTCATATGAATATGCTTACACTGTTCAAGTGTTACATTATTTGTGTCAATAATAGGCCTACTACTAATGTATGCCTAGTTTACATAATTAAATTTGACACCCTCCTATACAGTATTTAGTTCTGTAAAGTAATTTTCTGTAACTAAAGAAATCGCGATTTTTGGAAACGAAAGTTGAGATTGGTATCGGTATTGAGATCGAGAATCAGGGAAAAGTGGAATCATTACATTCCTAGTTCTTGGGTCTGACACGCAAGAGGGAGGCAGGCGACGAAGTACCCTAGCTAAGTTTTGAGCCAAGCCAATGGTTAACCAACCAGTCATACCCGAGTACTCTAACCGGCGACAGTTCAGGGCAGTGGGTTAATCCCGGGAGTCTGACAACGACGTGTGTATGGACTAAAGGAGCCAGACCTCCAGATCCAGTCTCTCACACTTTCCAGTGACAGTTCAGCACGGTGGATGAAGAATGAACTGGACTGACTGACCACCTTGTAGTTGTGACCTAATGGTCGGGGCTCTACTGTACCGCACAGCAGGTGCACATCATGGGTGGCCGTCTATGTGTACTGTTTTGACGTAAGTGCACCTGGTTAAGGGAGCCCGCGGTCCTACAATAGGTTTGGGAAATAGGTTGGGAATGTCGCAGTCTCCTGCCCTTCCCTGGTGGGCTGACGTCTACGAAAGTTGGAGTTACAGTCACCCCTAGCAATGAATATTCTGAAGTAAACAGAAGATGTGTTTACTCCGAGAGGAATAACACAGCGGCCTGTACTAACACCTAATTTACCAAGAACTGTAATGTAAGTTAACCTATGCAAGCAGGCGAAAGGAACCTGGGTTTGAACTAACAAAGTTGATGCAGCTAGGTAGCTATTATACTTGCTAACCCTAACTAAATCAATGCTTCTTGTCCAGAAGGGACTCAGGTACCACTACTAGAAGGGTAGTGGATGTACAAAAGTGGTGTTGACTTCTTCGGGGGCTTCTGGTGAAGGTGTTGAAGAGCATCTGGTAGGTCGGGAAGGCGTCTGTGTTAGCGGAGAGCTCAAAGACGTCGGTGTTAGCAGAGAGCTCCAGCACCAGAAGTGGTGGATTAAGCTGCAGAGAATGAACTGCCGTTCTGCGGCTGTGCACGGACATATATTCCACCTGCCCGCGGGCTCTCCGAGGTGTGGAGGTGGGGGTGAGCTCCTCCTCCTGGTGGCGGAGCTGTGCTCTTTGGTACCATCTCTCGGTCCATGGCGAAACAGGCATCTCTGGCTTGCACTTAGCTGGCGTGCTGTCTGGCCTCTATCACACAAGAGCGGTTGGAGTTACGTTTGATAATAAGGCGAGCCAACTTAGCTGCCTTTGTCTGTGAGGGCCCCTGCGTCTAGGGGTGTGTTGGTGAACTGTGAACTCTGTATGCAAGTTGTTTGAGGTTCACACCTCGCCCGGGTGATTCCATGTGGAGATGAGGCGAAGTTGTGTATATATTTACTTATCAAAGAGCGTCACGCATCAACATTTTCTATGCGGATGTGCGGTCCCAACGTTTCGCTGGCTAGGTTAGCTTCATCAGGTGGCGAGTGGTGGCACACTGCAGTATGTTGAGCGGTGGTTGGTAAACAGTGAACCTAGTGGCCAGGAGGCAAACTAGGATGAGGCGGGAAATTTGAAACGTGGTGGAGGGATTATCATATATTTAAGAAAGGTGTCTGCCTGAGATTTGGTGATGTATTGGTCTGCCGGTTCCCAGCGTCGCAGTTCTGCACTATTATTAGAAGGAGGTAGGGCCCTCACTACTCTGGTTGTGTAACAGGAGACAAAGTTCTGGTTGTAAAATGCTGAATGTCCTGCAACTGGCTTCTCCTGCAAATTTACACCTCCACAAGCAATGGCTTGTTTGGTGTCTACATAATTTCCCATTCATTCTCTATCTGCCACATTGAGTGCAGTCATTTTCCTCATTGCAACTGTTAAATGCACTAAAAATGTGCACACTAATTGCAGTTTTCTGGTTTCAAGGGGCATTCAGTAGAGTCAATTGAACGACACCATGAAAGTGATTTCCTGATGTGGAGTCGCTTTTGCAGCTGGAATGAGGCTTAACGCTTGTTGGTTTAAGGGAAGTTTTAAGGGGCGGTGAAAAACATTGTTAGGTGGTTTGTGTATTTGGATACCTGACTAGGTACCAGACACCGTCGGAAGGCGGTGCCAATTGTTGCTGCTGGTAATGATCTCATGGTTAGGAGGGAAGTTCGATCAGATGTACGCTGCCCATCGGTGAATTGTTGGAAGAGCTCCTCGCTCCTGATACTTACATAGAAAATACCACAGGCCTATTCAGGCTGACAAATGTAAAAGCTCTTGAGTTGAGTATACTAGCTGTTAAGTAATTTACGTGGAACTGCATGAAGGCGGATTATAGGAAATCCGTACCCCGAAACACCCAAAGGCAATAAAAGACAAGAAGTCTGAAAACTTGCATGCAATTACTCTTGCACAGAAACACTTACGTCACTCTAGGTGAACAATTTATACGGACTCTGGCCTGCGGGCTGCCAGATTGCCAAGACTGCGAAAAATACACATTTGTGCATAAGAGTGAATTATTGGTGCATTAAGCTTCCCCGGGGCGATGCTATTCCTGGGGAAGAAGGGGTGGCGTCTCCAGGTGCAGAAACAACAGGTTCCGGTATGTTCCATTAGACTATTGCAGCTAAAGGCAATTGCCCGAATATGTGAAGGCACCCGGAGTGCTATGCGGCGCGTGCCGACCCCTTGAGACGCTCGATGGCGACTGACTCTGGCGGGCTCGCGAGGAGCGGACTATGGAGGCATGTGGCTCGCCCTGCACTACTTTCTGTTGAACTAAAACACTTGCACAACTAAATGGACATAAATCCGAATAAATAAATACATAATATTACACTGCACATGAACAAATACAATTTAAATGAAGATGGCATGAAATGAGGGTGAAACATTTGAGGTGAAAAATACGTGAATTTTCAAATAAACATAATGAAAACACAGAAACGCTTATAGGAGCATTTTTGAGTGTCCACACACCTGGTGTGTCTATTTTGCTTTTAATTATTTGATCTTAAATTGCCCTATAATTATTGTGTGCCAAGTCCGTCATAATGCACCATGGTGGGTGGTATGAAGTTGCGTGGAACTACTCTACACTCTCTTGTTCTCGCACTACACTGCATGCTGCACTGCTGTGTGGAGGGGCGAGACAAATTGCTCTCTGCTCTCGTAGCCGCCATCACTGCTCCTGCTGTTGCTGCTGCTGCTCCGACAGCCCACTGCCACCGGTAGTGACCCGGGCAGGCACTGAACGAGGGGGTTGATCCCATGGTGATAACCCCTCGGCTGGCGGCAGAGTTCCTGCTGTGGCGCTGCCCCAGTGCATCAACCCCTCGCCAGCAGTGGACACCTCCGGAAGCTGTCTTGACGCCCTCGACAATACGGCAGGAGGTCTTGGAGTGTCACCTGTAGCGGACTGGTTGAGGGGGGTGGAGGTCCCAATCGAGGTGGGTGTCCCAACGCCAAGCGTCGTGACGCGAGCAGGCCGTGGTGCTGCTTCCGCTTGCCCGTGTTAAGGGTACGCCTGGGATGGCGTTGACGCGGGAACGGCGACGCCCCACCATCCGCAATGGGGCTCCCACCTCGACAATCCCTGAAGGGCGCCTGGTCGTTGTCGGGTTTGCGGGTAATTGTAGATGCTCCACCAAGGGAAGTGCTGACGCACCTTCCTCCTGCGTAGGTGGTCGACGGATCTCGACATTTGGGTCACCGTCATGGGGCACCTTGTACGTCGTCGTCGTCGTCGACGTCACCTGGTGTTAGGCGCAGGTCATCCTGGTGCACCTTGACAGTCTTTCTGATGAGCCAGACCAGGTAGGTGGTAGGTCCGATGGCTTGTGCGATCACGTGTGGCCCGCTTTACTACGCCGCAAAGTTATCACAGAGGTCTATACAGGCTGCGAACCGTGATTGCGCACCGACATAGACGTGCTGACCGGGTCACAGTTGAAGTGGTAGTGGTCGCGTTGTGGTCGGCAGCCACCACGCGATGTAACTTCACTGGTGAGTGCGTATCTCTTGGTGCTTTCTCTGATGCCGTTCACGTCGGGCATCATTGCTGACTGGATCAACACTGTCTTCTGCCCGTGGACAGTCAAACTCACCAGGCAGGGTGAGGCTGTTGCTCAGCAGGACGTCAGCAGGTGACTTGCCGGTGGCGGCGTTGTCCCGCCGATGGAGGGTGAAGAGGGCGGCAGGCAGATGGTCGGCCCAGGTGGTGTGCTGGTCGCCTACATGGAGGCGCAACTGGTTCTTGAGCTCCAGGTTGCGGCGCTCCGTGGGGTTGGCACGTGGGTGATAAATTACTGTTTTCAGGTGTCGCACTTCCTCTCAGTGAATTGCATGCCATTATCGGTAAATAGGTTATGAGGATATCCCCACATGGGGAAGACGTCGGTCTGCAGGGCCTTGGCAACACTCGTGGCTCGTGCTCTACTGACGGGATATGCCTCAACCCACCACGATGAATCTCTTCCCTCCCTGTGGACCTAGGGTAGGGCCCCATGAGGTCGAGGAACACCGTTTCGAAGGGCTTAGTGGGCAATCGGAGCTGCTGTAGTTGTACCCAGTCAGCTCACCGTGCTTTGAATTGTTGCATTTAACATACTGTTGCATGTACNGAGCTGCTGTAGTTGTACCCAGTCAGCTCACCGTGCTTTGAATTGTTGCATTTAACATACTGTTGCATGTACCTACGTGCAAATCTGGTTGGTCCGAGCCAAAATAAATATTCACGCACATTGCGAATTGTTTGCTCCGTCCCAGGTGTCCTGCTACGTTGCTATCCTGCGCATGTCTCAATGCCTGCTCTGGGGGGAACAACCAGTCTCCACACTTCATGGGTACTGGCTGAACATGTTTCTAAACTGCCATATATTATCCGCCAACACTCGACAGCCTGCTAGGTGCAACTGTCTTTCTGTTCACGAGTGAGTGCTGCACTTGCACCTTGTCAGGGTATAGATCATTTACAGTGATGTCGTTAGTGGCATTGATCTGGTGAAGGTCTTACCTCACTCAGTGGTTCCCGCGTTGTTGGTGTCAATATCTCCTTCCACTCTGCATCGTCCTGCAACACGACATCGTCACATGGTGACCTGGACAGTGCGTCTGCTAGCTGGTTTTCGCTGCCTGGAACATGCAACACGACGAAGTCGTAAGCTTGAAGAAGCAATGCCCGAGTCAGCTTACTGTGTGCCTCGCGCATGGTGTGGAGCCAAACTAAGCTTTGGTTGTCGGTGCGAAGCGTCAAGTGCTGGTATTCCAAGTACGCTCTGTACTTCTTGATGGAACATACCACGGCCAAGCATTCACGTTCGTTGACTTTGCACCTCCGCTCAGTTGGTCTGAACTTAGCACTAGCGAAGTCGACGACTTGAGATTCGCCATGGTCACTGCACAGTAGAGCACTGCACCGGTTCCATCTTGGCCGGCATCCGTCTGCAGGTAGAGGTGTTTTGTGGCGTCGTACCTCGTAAAGGTCGAATACACTAGGAAACGTGACTTGATTTGCTGGAAGTCATCGTCGGAGGGGCCGTCCCATTGAAACCACTGCTGGATTGACAGCAGGTCAGTGAGTGGTGCGGTGATGACAGCAAAGCCCAGGATGTGCTACCGGAGCCAGTTTATTAGCCCAAAGAACTTCCATAGCTGCTTGTGCGTACGTGGTGATGGGTACCTGTCAATTGGTCTTTCCGAGGTGGCATTTTGCAATTGCGCACGTGAAGCCAACACACTGATCATCATCGCCTGGAAGGTGGCCGGTGCACAATTCAGTCAAACGGCATGGTGCAGAGCTGAAAACGCCTGAAATTTGACGGGCACATGCCAATAGCCACTCTTAAGTAAGGGATGACATGACCTTGGTTTGCCCTAAGGAACTGAGGGCTTCTTTGACGTTGATGTATGGTGGTAACGCACTACTTGTCACTTGGTTCACTAGCCAAAAATCTACACAAAACCTCCACGTGCTGTATTTTTTAGGTGCCAGTGATATGTCGGAATAGAAGTAGTCGTTTGTTGGTTTAATAACACCCTCATTCAACATTTCTTGAATTTGTTGTTTAATAATTCGTGCTTGGTGCAGTAAATAACTGCATGGCTGAGTGTATACTGTCCTGTCTTGCACTAGCTGTATGGCAAGCTCAGCTACTATGGTTCGATGATGGACGTCGTGTGCTGCAAACACGTCTCGGCGCTCATCAAGGAGCCGCTGAAAGCTGCCTGGTGTTCGGGCGGTATGTTGTTGTCAAAGTCAGCTAGTGAAACAGCTGGAAATGTATCGGCTGGTCGCCGGTCGAGGTTATATACTGTGCATTGCACCTTTGGCCGAAATGGATGCGACATGCTGCTGGTTCTACTGTGGTATTTAGCTCAGTAAGCCACGATACACCAAGAATGGCACCTTCCCTAATGTCCGCGGTAAGAACTTCTGTGGTTATTGTTTCTAGGTCACGTATGCAAACTGTCACTGTGGCTTGACCTAGTGCAGTGCTAGTTTGTAGCTAAACGGATTACCTGAGCAGCTGGAGTGACATCTGTAGAATGTACGAAACTAAGCTGTATGAAGTTATGTGAGGCAGCACTGTCTATTAATGCATGCCAATGATGACCATTAATAAACACTCAAATGTGAATGAGTGCTACTAACCTGGTTAATTAGTGATTGTCGCGGTGTCAAGTTGGTAATGCTGTCAGGGACTGTAGTGTCGGGAACGTCCGGATCCTTCACTCCTGCTTCCAGTTTCCCGGATTGCTGCTTGCAGGATTGTTTGTTTGTTTGAGGTGGGGATTGTTGGGGCATTTACTGTGCTAATGGTATTCCTGACCTCACAATAATGGCACACAGATGGCGGTGGTTGGTTCTGTCCCACTTCACATTTTTGTTTTGTGCACTGTCTGTCAAACTATTGCTTTTGTTGTCACTTGCACCGGTGAATTTTTCTGTACTCCTTCCTGCGCTGTAATTTTTGTTCCATTGTCACCCAAAAGAGTGTGTTTTAGTCCTATTTCGCAATGCGTCCTGTCCCTTCACACTGTCCTGGCATTGCTCATGGATCCATCGTGCGGCACGGCCGGCACGGATTTTGCTCCAAGATTATCGCTGCATGCATCAGTTCATCAAGTCTGCTATTAAGCGGTGGTACCAACGCGGCACGGTACTCTGGGCAGACTGTTTCTGCCACCACTTCAAGCACTTCGCGCTCGAGCAGGCACGGATGGAAATGTCTGAAAAGATGTGTTTTTCTGGTGATAAACATGGTTAGTTTCTCTGTTGGCTGTTGCTCTTCTAATGTCTGTTTTCTTTGCGCTTGAAGTGACGTGAATGCCCCTCCAAAGCAGCACTGTTGGAACGAAGTTGGGCGTGGGAAATGTACACCGGGTTTGGTTGCGGAAATTGTGGCGCGTGAGTTGGTAGCATTGGAATCATCTGTAGAGGAAAGTAGGTGGCGAGTAGCAGTATGTAAGGGGCAGATGGTAGGAGAGGGAGAGGTGCTGCAGTCAAGGCCGTCTGGCGAGGTGTGGAATGAGCGAGCGACGCTGCTTTGTTTACATCTGTGTCTGCGGCTGCTGTAGATTGCCGACATGTGAACTTGCCATCTTGTACGGTCAGTCTCTCGCCAGGCTGCAAACATTGCCAGTGTACAGGCACTGCACACAACTTGTATTTTAACACCTCAATACTTTCGTCCTCTGGACACACTGGGCGGTGACATTGCATTTGTTGACAATCTGAACCAGCTAATACATATTTGCACACTGTAAAAGTGTTCAATTGATTATTATTACTGTGGCACTGAATGTTCCAGTTTTGTACGGTCACGAGTTCGGTCGCAGGTAGGCACGTTGAAGGAAAATACTGNTGTGGCACTGAATGTTCCAGTTTTGTACGGTCACGAGTTCGGTCGCAGGTAGGCACGTTGAAGGAAAATACTGTAGGCGCAAAGTACACTGAAGAAAAGGGATACCTTGGACCATGCACAGTAAACTGGAACACTAAATTTTGTTGTCGGAACTGGATGTTTGAATTTTGTCGTCTGATGTTGNTGTAGGCGCAAAGTACACTGAAGAAAAGGGATACCTTGGACCATGCACAGTAAACTGGAACACTAAATTTTGTTGTCTGGGAACTGGATGTTTGAATTTTGTCGTCTGATGTTTTCCAAAACTTCAAATTTGCACTGGCTTTGATTTTTGTTTATCACATCGGAGTTGTTCATGTATTCGCAGTTGTTTCCGGCACGATTGCTTGTTGGTTTGCCTTACGTTTGCACTTGCAATATGTTGTGCCTAATTAGTATTTAGCCACTTCGTCCTGTGTGATGGAGCACAAGCATATCCAACACAGAAACTTGGAGACGCCTACAGATGTCAGAACAGCCATTGCTGACGTTCGCGTTATGGCAGCCGAACCCGGCATTGTGGGTCAAGGCCATGGCCCACCCCTCACGGCTGACATCCCTGCGTTCGCTTGGAACTGTGTACCGCCCGGCTGTGTGTGCGCCTGTACACACAGCCAGCTGTGCAGATCGATACTCCCAGCTGGTGTATTAAAGCAGAAGCGCTAAGGTTGGGTGTGTAGGGGGGAGAGTGTAGGTGCACCACTCGCTCTGCTCTGCATAGTTCACGGCGCTGAAGGGGGAGGGGTGGTGACACCTCGCTGTACTGTTATGGTCGACTCGCTGCGGGTGTCTTGCGCCTTTGATGTAATGGTGGCTGCAGTCTGACGTCTGGCTGGAGGTTAGAGTGTTGTCCCAGGTTGATCACACTGCTCCTGACGTGCTCTTGATGTTGACAGGGGTGGCGATGAGGGGAAAGGTACGACACACTGAAACTGAAGGGCGACAACTAACGACTGTTGGCTAGGTGGTGGTGGGTTATGGGAAGTTTTGAGGGGCTGTGAAAAACATTGTTACTTGGTTTGTGGATTTGGATACCGGACTAGGCATCAGATATCGTCGGCAGGCAGTGCCAATTGTTGATGCTAGTAATGATCTCCGGGTACGGCGGGCCATTCGCCCGGACATACATAGTCCTATCAGTGAAATGTTGGAAGAGCCCCTCGCTCCTAATACTTACATAGAACATACTGTGGGCCTGTTTAGACTGACCCATACGCCTTAAACTGTGAAAGCTCTGAGTTGAGCATACTGGCTTTTTTCTTAAGTAATTTAGGTGAAACTGGGTGAAGGCATGTTATAGGATACCCATACCCCGAAACACCCAAAGGCAGTGATTGAAATGAAAACACAAAGTCTGAAAACTTGCATGTAATTATTAGTCGTGCACAGAAACTCTTACATCACTCTAGGTGAAGACTTTATACGGACTCTGGCCCGCAGTCTTGACAGATTGGCAAGAATGGAAAAAATACACATTTGTGCATAAGTGTGAATTATTGGTGCATTAAGCTTCCCCGGCCGATGCTATTTCCGGGGAAGAAGGGGTGGCGTCTCCAGGTGCAGAAACAACAGGTTCCGGTATGTTCCATTAGACTATTGCAGCTAAAGGTGATTGGCAGGGAAACGTACAGGCACCCACAGAGCGCGGCAAGTGCCGACCCCTTGAGACACTCGATGGCGATTGACTCTGGCGAGCTCGCGAGGCGCATACTATGGCGGCATGTGGCTCGCCCTGTACTACCTTATGTTGAACTAAAAAACTTGCACAACTAAATGGACATGAACCATCACATAGAACATGAATAAATAAATACATCATATTACACTGGACGTGATCAGATAAGATTTAAATGTGGATGGCATGAAATGAGGGTGAAACAACAGAGGTGAAAAAAACTTCAATTTTAAAATAAACATAATGAAAGCACTGAAACGCTTATAAGGGCGTCTTTGAACGTCCACACACATGATGTGTCTTTCTTTTGCTTTTAATTATTTGACCTTAAATTGCCCTGTAGTTAATGTGTGCAGAGTCCGCCATAACGCACACTCGCCCGTTCGGAGAGGTTGGGTGTGGTACGAAGTTGCGCGGCCCTACTCTGCACTCTCCTGCTCTCACACTACACTGCACTGTGCACTGAGGGCACACTGGTCCCAGCTGATGCGGTGGACGCACTGCGTGGCAAACTGCCTGGAAGGCAGGATGCTGTCCTGCGTCAGGCTCAACCCCACAACCTACACGAAGGAACTGCATGCCCAACTGTGACATACCTGCATGGTCCCCAGACCCTTCAAGATGTTCGTGTAGCTGCCACAGGAGGGGCACTGCACCATGAAGTCCGGCATGTCAAATGGAACAAGAATGACAGCCTGGCAGGAAGAGCTTGCCCCGCAGCGGAACCGCATAAATCTGCGATCCAGATCCTTGAACAGTGGCCACTCTTCCTCGCACGCCCGACACTGGCACCTGTGTTGAAAAAAGGTGATATATAGTTAAGGTTATTTCAAAAGTTGGCCAACCTGACTAATTGAAAAAAAATTTTGTTGTAAGGAAACTGGTATTAAACCCAAGGATTAATGTAATTTAAGAACAACAGTAAAAGCTAGGGCATTTAGGTTGTGTCTTTGTAATACAATCAAATTTCGTCAAAATTGACTATATAATAATGATTTCCTGAAAGTAAAAACCCTATTTTGGGAAATATAAAAAATTTCAAAGAAATAGGCAGAAAACTAAGTTTGTTGCATCTATTTTGATCCCTGATCAGTGCTATTCTCTTTGCCACTCCTTGGAAGAGAGTAAGATCTAAAAAGACACCATTCACCAACACATAACCTTCCAGCCTTTCCACCAAGGTCTCCAATGTTTACACTCATTCGCCTGCTGTCAGTCCAGTTATTCACCACAGTTGCCTAACCCAGAAACCGCCCTTTGTGAGGCCGTATAATAATAATAACACTGGAAGGAGAAATAAAGACGATCTTTCTGAGACACAGTTGTGAACAAATAAATTACTACAAATTCATATCAGGTGTGACAATTCACAAATAATGTACAGTAGAAAATATGTTTCAATACCCTTTAATTTATATAAATACAAAATGAATTGGCAAAACAACCTTTAGAACAATTAAATAAATATTGCTGATATATTTCAGCAATAATTAACAGAGTTAATAATTTGTTTAATTAATTACATTTTATTTAAATGCAGTATTTGTCTTGGAGCCCCAAAAAGTGAAAAAATACAACATTAGAAATATAATCTCAACTACAGAACAACAAACCCTTTTAAAAATACAAATTCAAAATTCAATTTATTTAACAATTGCTTAGAAACGTTACCATTTACTTTGACTAGCACACAGCCCCCATTTGCCTCTAAAAACTCGTAGAAAGGAGGGCAGCAATTGACTTGCCCAGTAAAACCTCCATTCCATAAAATACTTTTAAAAAAATTAATAGGTAAGTGAAATAATTACGGTGGGAGGCAGTCAGGTAAGACCCAGTACAGCTCTAACCTTTAAAAATTACAAAAAAAAAAATTATAAATAATATTAAAAATGTTACGCCCCAATGATATAGTTGTGGAGACAGCAAAAAATGGATACTCATACTGACTTGGGCGGCTAACAAGGACAAACATGAGACGTTAAAATTAAAAACACAGTAAGGTGACACCATCGTATAGCCGGAACGTAATTTTGAAAAGCGACATAAACCAGAATTTTGAAATGGCCTAGCCTTACAGCACACCTATGATAAAGGACAACTATGCCACACAATTACAAAACACATTTAAAACCCAACTGCAAGGTTAGCGTTCTCCACAACTTACAGTTTTACTGCCCCATCGCTGAGTAGCTAAACAGGTATATTGTGTCAGCCCGGGAACATAATGTCGGCATTGTCCACTGCTGGACCAAGATGAAAGCGGCTAAGCCATCAGGAACTAGTGATCGTGTGGTGTAAGTTGTGGCGAAAAGTAGCAGACTTCGGACGGGCGTAAAGTAGTGCAGAATAAACAGAGCCCCGGCCGAGTAAGGACTTAAGTACATTATCCTGGACAATCAAAAATTGTGACCCACGAAAGTTGAAGGGGGAGAACGGGGAGGAAAAGTGAGGGGATCTGAGCCCAGCAAAGAGTTCACCACCGCACAGAAGAAGATGGCTGTAAAAACATTAACACAACATTGCTAGCGTCTTAACCCCCTGGGACTAGTCTCTCAAAGTCTAAAGTTCGTCGGTACACAACACACAGTTCACAGAAGAAGCAGTAAGTAAAAATTTGTAGGCATAGTAGAGCAGAAACAAGCGTAAACAGTAGAGAATCAGTCTATAGATTAATAGAAAACACAGAAACATGTAGGTCAAGTCCATATTCCATATGTTCGATACAAGGAGTGATCAGCTCCATCTTCAATGCAGTCTCCGGAGACAGCGGGCAGCCAACAGCCAAAGGGCATCTCAGCGCCAAGAGAACTAGCCTCTTCTCGGGCACAGAAGAACAGAAACAAGCAGACGCCATTGGGGTTGCGGTAGATGTAACCAACAGAGGCTCAGCCTCTTCAAACTGCAGACAGGTACAGCTTCCAAACCGTTGACGTCAACATGGCAGGGAGTGAGAGAGACAGCGCTACACCACGCCAAGAGCGAAAATGACACGCCATGTGCCGCAACCCCGAGCCCAGCAACAAAAGGAGCGCTACAGAAGCCAATCCGACTTTCTTGCGAGTAACAGTACTACATCACTCCCACCATTTTTTTCTCGCCCAAATGAGTCTACGTTTCAATGGAGGGGGACAATTGACACGTGACTCTTATTTGACATATATATAAACTTGACTTCACCTCATCTGTACACATCATCACGTTGCCCCAGGCTGGGTTTGAACCCCGAAAAGACTTCCTACGAGAGCCTACTAGTATGCCCCTAGTTGTTACAGCACCCATGGAGACATGTCAGAAGCTTGTTCGCCATTATGTCAGACGTCACGCCACCCCCTCACATATGATTGAGACTAGCCAAGTAGCCGAATTAAGCGCCTATGCTTGTGCAACCAAGGCAACCTGGCATTACAGAGACGCATAGTTCGGCCACCGGCCGAGGGATTGCGCTAGAGAGCAACGCTCTGCCCAGGAGGAGGAGCTGGGTTGCCCGCACGCCAGACGAGTCAATGGGCAGGTAGAATATATGACAGTGCATCGCCGAGGAACATCAGTTGATCTCCAGTTGTACTTCTGAGTTCATCTCCAGCAGCTAGCAACACCACTTCATGTGATGGGACTCTCTGCTGACTCCAGCGTCTTCGCGAGCTACGAGGAGCTCTTCTAGACCTGCACCAGCAACACCCGAATAAGTCTTTGAACCCCTTGAACAGCCTACCCTTCTGGTGACGGCAACCACACTACCCTTCTGGTAGTGGCCCTCGACATCACTTCTGGGTAACGGCTTTGAGATATTTAGGGACAGTCGTTATTATAGCTACCTAGCCGCATCTGCTCTTTTTCAGGATAGACCCAGGTCCCCTTCACCTGGTTTAGCGTTTACTTCCGTTCAGTTCCTGATTAGTTAGGAGATAGTACAGGGCACAGTGTCTATTCCTCACGGAATAAACACGTATTCTCTCAAACCTCCGAATGCTAACTTTAGGGTGACTGTGATTTTATCCTCTGTAGACGCCAGCCCACCAGGGTAAAGCAGGAGACCGCGTCTTTGACAAATCAATTACAAAACCCAAAGTAGGACTGCAGGCTCTCTTAACCGGGCGCATGCAGATCGTAAAACACACCTAGTAGACGGCCACCCGTAATTTGCACCTGGTGCGCAATAAGGCAGAGCCACAACCACTAGCAACACAATCTAAGGGTTGTCAGTCAGCCGATTCTCTCCATCCATCACGCTGATATGATGCCAGGAGGGATGGACTGGTTCTGGAGGACTGCCCACCTTTGGACATACACCCAACGTCGTCGTCGGACTTCCAGGGTAAACCCACCGCTCCAACCACCGTGCTGAATTGTCGCTGGTTGGAGTTACCAGGTGCGACTCTGCCTCGGCTTGGTTCAACACCTAGCTAGGGAACATCGTCACCAGCTCTCCTTTGGTGAGGCCGATATTTGTACCTACCTGCATGCCATACACCCAAAGGAATAGTATTATGTGGCAAGAAAGGATGGCAGCTGTGGCCTCCAAAACCAACGGGAGCTATAACCCCGCCCCAACTGCACTTTGCTGCATAACCCCCGGGGAACGATCTCAAGCCACCTGCCAACCGGAGAAGCATCACCTCCCAACTCCCTCCCGCCCTTATTTCAGACCCTGATCAAGACCGCCGGCCGACCACACCCGATTGTCACCGACATCCGTCAGGAACAGCCCGTTCCACTAGGGATCGCAAATCCCTGGTTCCAGTGTCGCCGGACCAGCAACTCTCCCTGGGCTTACCGCCAGCCGCAGCACCACTGTCGCCCCAGGTCGGGGCGCTTATTCCAGTCAACTCCAGCAACAGCAGCCACCATGGGCCACCTCCAGCACAGGTAAACCAGTCGTGTGCCACCCAATGTGCAGGACCGCTAAGCCCATGTTTGACTTTGTAGCGTGCCATCAAGCTACACACCCAGTATTATATACCAGCCAGGGCCCGATCAGCCGTTAAGAAGGTCAGCCAGTTGAATCAAGCATGTGTCTGACCGACAGGTCAAAAACTTGCCTGACCGTGTTTTCGGCGTCAGCCATTCGACATCACACGTCAAGTTCATGACGGTACTCATCAAAACTATCCAGGTTGATGTGCACCACATTTCCATGCTCTTCCAGAGACACACCCTATGCTAGGCATAATGCACTGCACCATTTTCCATCCTAACATCCTAGGTGCAGACTGGGGCGACAGTTCCCCTTTACCTCGACTGTCTGGTCGCAGAATTCTACAAGTTGCACGTTAAACCGACCCCAAACACCATCTAGGGAATAATTGAGTGTAGATAGCTGCCCAGCGATATGACATTGACATTTCTGTTAGTGTCTTTTGTTTGACTCAAGTGTGATGATGTGTAATAATGTATCGTGCAGTTATATTAAATCTCTTAAAATATCTATATCATAAAACATCACCTTTATTAGTAATGGAAAGTGAAAAACCTATAGGAAGAAGAAAAAGTCAACTACCATGTGTATAGGAAACTTATAAGTAACAACATTTAATAACTGGTTACCTGAACCAGTACCGCTTTTGCAGTGTGCTGCGCCGCTCATCGCGCTGCACCTGGGTGAAGATCGGACCGTAGTTCTCTGCTACCATCTCCCCGGCCAGAACCGTCTTCACCGTGCGCACCACCACACACGTCCCACTGAAGTACCTGCATCCACACATTACCATTTCCTAGGCACAACTTTTTTGTGACACGTATTTCACAAGAGCGCGAAAGTGGTTAAAACACACATTCAGAGCAAATGTTAGCATATTTCAGATAGAATATCTTCCTCAGCTGGCTGCAACTCGATCAACAAAGGTATGTGCACAGAGTGGGCGGAGAGGAACTGAGAGGAATGGGATGCTTCATAATTTGTGAAATGTTGAAGAGGAAAAAGAAGTCAATAGATAGGGACAATATTTTTTGATTTTATATTTAGCTCAATTTTGTTTTAAAGACTTAAGATCTGTGTCATTGGTTTTATTTTTTTAATCACTCAATTTCGTTAACAAAAATGCATATTTAAACAATGTTCACATAAAATTTGTAATATCTAGAATATAAAGAACTATATAATCAAGAGTAAGCAACATATTTAAGAGAAAATAATGAAAATGTATAATCACGTTTTAGGTAATCAACTACATATTTTATGGTACAAACATTGAAGTTTTTTGTCCATAAAACACTAACTTCATTAAGTTTCCAGAGGACCATGCAAATTTAGAGTTCTACCAGTTTTCGCCAGACTGACCAACACGCTCGGTCGCAGTAACTACGTGAGTCAAGTTCACTTGCAGAGAACAACATAAAAACAATAACAACAACAACCGTAAGTGTTAAGTTGAAAATGTGTACTCCCTTGGGTCAGTATCTTACAAAAATATTCGGAATATAATTTCTAGGGATCTGCGAGTATAGTTTGGCATATTTCATACTTATTACAGCAAAACGAATAATTTTTGAATGTGTAATTTACAACTGAAAAGAGATTTTAATGTTTAAATACATTGACGCGTGACGTAATAGGAAATTAGAGCAACGCTGTCACTAACCCTCCTCCCGCCCGCCAGCTTAAACCAGTGTAGGGCATTACTGGACGANTACGCGTACCGAGGTCAAGCCGAGAGGTAGTAGCACGTCACTGCCCTCGGGCCTCCTCCTCCCACCCCCTAGTAAGCCAAGGGAAATTTGTAAACGCCGAGAAATTACGAGATAGTCAGGCGTATTCCGCCTGAAGTTGAAAACACGCACCGCGGAAGAATAAGCTGACAGGGTAAGTTCAGGGTGCAGGCCACCACCTTCCTCCCCCAACCTTCAGGAACCATGGCGTGAGTAAGAAATGTTCGTTATACTGCGCCTTCCTCCCTCCCCCTCCTCCAACAAGTGAGACACGTGTAGGCACTTAGGGAGGGAGTCGAGGAAGGATATAAGCCAATTTACGAGAGAAGAGGAGATCAGTTCATTATTACCGGACAGAGAAGTTAGTTGATAATTACCGCAGAGAGGTCAGTTCGTGAGTACCGCACAGAGAGTTCAGCAACGCCGAGAGAGGCCGGGGGAGATCGGACCTCCAGTCACGTCAGTTCGCAAAGACAGTCGAAGCAACGAGCAGCAGGTGGCGCGGAGTTCGGTACCGCCACCCCGGGATGCGCGCAGGTAGTCAGTCGCGACATTAAGGGGTCAGCCAAATCGGGACGCAAGACGCAGGGCAGAATCAGCAACAGTCACCAGAGTTACGTCGGACGAGTAGTTTCACCACGCCGGGATGCGAGTCAGTCAGTCAGTCAGTCAGTTACTAGTCACCAGTCAGTCAGTTACAACGCACCGAGAAGGCGGAGTCGAGTGGTGAACTTCAACGAGAAGTGCCATGTCGAGATAGTGGGATTGTCCAGTGCAACCCCGCGACGAGGGTCGGGGTGGGGGGCCCGTCCAGGGTCACCTCGCTGGGACATGGTAGGGTAGTAAGCAGTCAGTAACTACCCTATGCCGAGAACGGGAGCGAGTGGCGAGCTTCAACGAGAAGCGCCACGTCGAGAGGAAGCCAGCTGCGTGCAACAAGCCAAACACAGAGGGCCTTTAACAGGGCCATCCAGCTCACCAGACCTCATCAACTGCCGGAACATATCCGGGCCATCCAACTCACCAGATCTCAACTGCCGGAACAACTACCAGCAACATGTGCAGATAAGTAACCATGTCGTCACTCAGGGACCTGTCCTGTCACCTAATGCCCCCACAGCGTCGGAAACGTAGCCAGAAAATTGTAACCAGCCCTTCAGGCCAGAACTCGCAGCGAAAGTATGTATAAAGTCCCGCAACAGTGCCGGGAATGTGTAAATGAATTCCCGTTAAATAAACCTGTTCAAAACTAAGAAGTCGTGATGAAGTCATTGTGTGATATACCCTCAACCTTCAAGGCACCTATAGTCTGTGCCAGTTAACCTTAACTGTAGACCCTACGAACCATCTGTACACCATAGATGGGGAGTAGCGTCAACTTATTATAATATATTGAATGTGATAGTGGGAGGGTTACAAATCTGAAGTTGGCAGCAGAGGCGAGTGGCGACATGACATGGCATGTTGCTGTTGCTCAACGAAGCATAAATTTTTCTTGCTCCCGAAAAATACTTCAAATTACCACATCAAGTTTGTAAACGTTGTCGTCTTTTAAACCTACCTAGGCAAGTTACAATGATGTGATAAATCAAGTGTTTCCATAGCAGTAATAAATATACTGTAACGTGTGTCGTCACCGCTGCGCGTGAAAGGGTGTAGCCGCAACGCTGGCTCGCTGTGAGTGTGATTGCAAATATTGGACGTGCTAAATTTATATGTTTAACCGTGAACTATTTTTATGACAAAGATAATTATTTTAAAGACACGTCTGTTAATTTATCACAACATAACTTCGCCCTAGGTGTTTGAAACACAATATTGAGTAACATGCTATCGTTTTTGTGATGTGAATATTTGCCACAATCCCAACAAATTACTAATCCCTGACAGAAAATTTTTAATAAATAATAAAATAAACCTTCTAGAAACTAAGTACCTATGTAAAGAAATATGAGCGGAATACAAATCACAGTAGGCCTATTTGTGTGCGTGTTCACCATTATTTTTTAAGTTTGTTGCTGCTGTATAGAAAAAATAAGCGACAAGAGTTTCCGGTTTGAATTTACTGTATTTATCATTGGACTGGTTGCTCCATTTTAATATGTATTCCAGCTGAGGCCATCCTTTTAAACGAATAACCCAACACACATCAATAACAAGAGGTTAAATACTACAGTTCTTTCCCCCACAGTTGTAACAGGGTTAAAAGATGCAGCAAAATAATAACATGTTTTACGTGTAATGTGCTATATTATCGTATAAAAAAATATGTTCACAATGAAAAATAATAACCGTAAGAACTATCGTCAATACAGCCATTGTTAAAAAGTAATAAAGCTGACCTAAATATAGTTATAGGCCTAAATTGTGAATATTAGAACGTAGTGGTTTTTGAAATATGACAAGATTCTTTGAATAGCTGTAAACAGTAAACAAAGCATTTTACAGTAAAAACATAGAAGACACATGGCGGTGGTTATGTTTACGTGTAGCATAAGGATACGTAATTAATTAGTAACCAAAAGTATAAATTAAGAAGAGCTACAGAAAAGTGTGAAGTAACCGTAAGTGGACTATACTCAAAAATCAAGCTCGAGCTCGGCTTAAAATATTTTTCCGGCTCAAAAAATTTAATCATTCATATCAACATCATGATTTCTCTGAAATGCCCTTTGTTAACAGCCCCCCACATCTCACCACTCCACTGCCTCATCAGCATTCCACTTGGTTCTAGTACTGTAGCATAATAGTTTCTGTTAGTATTACATATAGTACTATAACACTATGCTGCATCAGTTGAGGTGCAGCAGCCGTATCACCTGTCCCTGTTTCTAGTGACTATAAACATTCTCCCTCAGTATTCAGAGCAGAACCAGGTGCGGTAGGGTTACCGTGACTCACTTGACAACATTGAGTTCGCAGGAGTGGTTGAAGAGCGCCAGGGTGGGGTACAATCCTGCGCCAAGCAACATAGACTCGACTGTGTACGGCTTGGCCCCATCCACCCGCGACACCTCTAACACGCCATGGGCGTTGAACTGTACTATCTGAAGATTCCGTAGCAGCAGCCCGCCGAGGAACTGCTCGTCTGCCGTCAATGTGCGGTCTTCGCTGGCTGTCCGGGACAGAACAAGGACCAAGCTCATGACTTTCATTGCCGCTGAGTCACATGGGCTATAAAGCCATTTGTTAAAACTTACTTTGAACAAACATGACAATAGCAGCAGGAGTAACAAACACATTCACCTAAGACACTAGTTTGTAGTGGTAGTTGAGAAAAGAGATTTGTGAATTACTGCCTTCCCAAAATAATCTTGCAACCCAGACCTGTACTTGTTGGCTACTCAGCAATTAATTACCTTGAACCCAGTGATAATTGTCCAGCTGATGTTTTTTTATAATGTGCGAAAGACACGTAATGTAGCTGACAACACAGGTGTGACCACGTAATGTTGCGGGTATGCAGAGGAAAGTTTTTA
>NQII01005220.1:12854-88050 GCA_002778355.1 Clitarchus hookeri | reverse complement strand
ACAGATAAACGGACAAGTACAGAGCTGCGCCACAGTGGTTAATTAATCAATTTACTTCTCGAAAATTCTCATTGCCCGAAGAAAAACATAGGCAGCGACCTCCCACACCGGCTGAGAAATAATCAAGCAAGTTCAAGTTTGCCGATGTGGGGGTTATGCGCCACGCCTGACGCAATCTCGGCGAGTCGCTGCTAAGAGTCGACTGCTGGAGCACTGGGTGTCGACTGCTGGACGGTGACAGGCACACTCTGTATTTGCCACATGCCTATCACCCCCCCCCCCCCTTCCACTGATAAGGGCTTGGCGTGGGCCGGCTTCCTTTTCCCATGCTCGCCGAACTGTGTAGCCCGCTTAACTACGCCGTCAGTTAAAGATAATCAAACTTCTCGAACAAAACCTGATGACGCAGTCAGAAAGTTTCTAATCTAATGATGACGCTTACTGAAAACTAAGATTTCCCGAAACTGCAACTGGATGCCAGATAAACAAACCACCATAATAAATTAACTACCACGGCTTTAATTTCAAACCCGATAAAATATTACGAAACTTGGCAAAGCGAAGCGAAAGAAAATGAACCACGTATCCCGAAAACTAATATATTGCGTCGTTACATGTTTAAGATATTATTGCTTAAGTTCAAGCTCCAAGAAAGTAAGCTTAAACACATAACTGATATGGTACAAGCACTGATTAAGGACCCTAAAGTCACGCTGAATGTTGTTCACGAAGTGAATGCATTTGGTTCACAACGCGAAGCTGTTGAAGGTGCAGTAAACACTCTGTGCAACAAAATTTTGCAAACGGACCCCTTGGAGGATTTCGACGAAAATGAGTTTACTATAAAGTACGAGTCCTTGTTTGCCCAGTTGTGCCACACACAATGTCTGATAACCTCATTTCTGGCCTCTCATGTTGTACTCTTCCACATCTTCTCTTGCCGCCCGTCNGTTGTACTCTTCCACATCTTCTCTTGCCGCCCGTCTGCAAATGTACGTCTGCCAAAAATTAATTTGCAATCCTTTTCAGGTCAATGGGACGAATTGCCCATGTTCTCCCAGCTGTATCAGGCGACGATTCATGACAATCTGCGATCAGCCGATATTGATAAATTCCAGTATTAGTTGGGATGCCTCAAGGGAGAAGCTTTACAGTTAGTAAACAATGTACCTATTACAACTGAAAACTACACAGTAGCTTGGGAACTCCTCATACCCCAGTACCAGAACATCAGGAAACCCACTACCCTATACATAAACAGAATTCTGGATATGCCTGCTGTCAACGCTGCAAATCTTCAATCAGTCGTAACAGTTTGCCAACACCTTCAATGAGAACGCTCGTGCTCAGCAAAGCTTAGGCCATGATATTGCGATACAAGCGCTCATTGCACTAGACGTCTGAAATACTTACGACTCTGCGTGGTGACTTGCTCTATGCCCGGATCGGGTCCCCTCCTTTTTCCTTCCCTGTTCTAACCTTCCTGATAGCCCCTACTTCTGTGAGTCACCATTTTTCTGTTAACGGGGAAAGTTAATATATGTGGCTGCACTACTTGCGCACCGTCTATTCTACGCCCGATTGTCACCTGCTGGAGTGTCAGAGGAGCAGCATCACGTTTTAAAATTGTAATTTAGCCATCCATAGGACGTTGGCACTGATAAGGCACTTTTTAATTTACTTAGTTGCCTGAGAAGCAGTTGGGGTTGAGCAACATGAAATGGTGGGTCATGGTCGCAGGTATTCTAATAGTTGAGTCAATCTGAATGTTTTAATATTGTATGGCGTAATTTGTGTTTCTCTTGGGCATGCAGTGAGTTGGTGTTTTTTTTTAATTGTGGTTTCGGTTTAATCTAAAACTCTAGCTTTGCTGTGTGTTCCAGTTAACGCGTCGTGTTTAGTGTTTGCTGCCCAAGAATTTTTCATTATGATGCGTGTCCACGACTTACAAGTTGGACGTAATTAATAAATTAATTTTAAATGTATTAGTTTTTGTTCTATTTTAATTGCTGGAGCCTTGATGGGTCATTTGCTTGTATCCAGTGATAATTTCATTTTTATGTAAATTTTATTAAAGGTTTTAATGTGTGTGTTTTACAAAAGGAGGCTTTACTGGGCTTTTTAGGCTGCCCTCCTTTTCTAATTGCTCTAAGTTAATACTCTACTCAATGTATTTTGCAAATTTTAAGGTTTTTCAATTTTTCTCTTATGTTTGTAATTTATTTGTCAAACTTTAATTATTGTAAAATTTTGGATTTTGAAAATGTTTGAGAAATTCAGCTTTAATGAATGGTAAGAGGTTGAAATCCCTGTTTGGTGCTAGCGGTAATTGTAAAAATTATATATCTAAATACAAGCTCTAAAATTTGTTGTTTGTTTTAAATTATTTGTGTACTGGCACAATAACTCTGTTCTGGTCCCAGTTTTTATGCGCAAGTTGGATGTATGTATGCTCACAAAGTTCGAAAACTCACGTGCAGACAGCAGTGACAATTCCTAAGGTTTCTGAACTCATAGATTTTGATCAGTCTAGAGTATTAAAAATGGATTGTGCTCTTGATGTAGGAAATAAAGTTAGTGCAAATAGCATGTCTCGGAAACCATTGCTGACAATGGTCAATGTACGACAAGTCATACAACCTCACAACAAAAGGCAATATTTATTACAAGTACAGAACCTAAAACAAGATCTTGTGCAGTGTGTCAGAAAACCACCCATTCTGTGTATAAGTGTTCTGAATTCATTGATGAATCACCTACAGACAGACAACCAGTAGCTCGGAACAAAAAATTATGTTTCAATCGCCTTGGGACAGCCCATAGGCTAGCACCATGTCTCTCCACTCGCACCTGTTCTCAGTGTTAGCAAAAGCATCACACCCTGCTCCACATAAATAAACCCACTGTATCTTCAATTCCCCAAGACAAAACGTTGGACCCCACACAGCTTCTCGGAGAAATATTTGCAGGCATTTCGGCGTGGGAATGCATATCAGTGTTACTGTCTACAGTCTTGATGAAGTTTTACAGTGCGGACAATAAGCCTCGTGTCATGTGGTGTTTGCTGGACAGTGCAGCGCAAGCCTCTTTTATCTATAAAGCATCTGCAGAAGTCCTCTCATTGCCCTTACACAAAGCCGGTGAAAAGGTCGTGGGCCTTTGTCATGGTGCTATAGCTTGAAGGGGGAAATAACCTTCCAGATACAGTCATCAATGGAACCCCTGTGTACGTTCTCACTCACTGTTTGTTGTGTCCAAGATTACTAGCAACTTACCACCTGTGTTCGTACTCAGTTCGGTTCCCTTCCTTTGGCAGACCCTCACTTCGATAAACCTGCTCCCATCAATATACTTCTGGGTGCGGATGTCTGTGCTTGTGTTGGTATGAGTGGACGGTTAGAGTTGGGACAGCACATGCCTGTAGTATTGAAGTCCCAGTTGGGATGGGTGTAATTGGGGGAATACCCTGAGTCCTGTACAGATACCGAGCAGGGACTGGTATCTATATGTTTGTAGGTATGGAGAGCTTGTTGAATGTCATCCTCAAATAATTCTGGGAGACTGAAGAGCCTCCTCAGGTCAATGCAAAGCCACCTGAAGACGAGTAATGTGAAAAACACTTCAAGGAAACTCACACACGAGTAGATACTGGGAGATACAAGGTTTCTCTTCCCTTTAAAACCAAGGCCCAAACTCTTGGGGATTTGTACAAAATTGTCAAACGTAGATTCTATTCGCTATAAAGGAAACTTAATTCACAGTCGGAGATGAAGACTATGTATACAGAGTTTATAACTAACTAGGTTTAGGTAGGTCATATGGAGCCGTCCACCTCTTGCAAACTCCCTCATCATGGAGTGCTCAAAACATCTAGCTCTACGACCAAATTGATGGTTGTTTTTGATGGCAGCACACAAACATCCAATGGTATTTCACTCAATGACATTTTACTCTCTAGTCCTAAACTTCAGAATGACATCAAAGACGTAGTTCTAAGATTTAGACTATACAGTATGGTTTTTTCATGCCCCTTAAGCAAATGTACGCCAAGTTTTGGTCGATGAGGCTGACTGACCATGCCAGCTCATTTTGTGGTGTGAGGACCCATCACTACCCCTTACAGTTTGTCAGCTGAGTACAGAAAGCTATGGCCTCACATCTCCATTCTTGGGAATTTGTACATTGCATCAGTTGGCGTCTGATGAAGGTGACGAATATCCACTAGCTACCAATGCTATTGAGAGCCACATCTTCGTGGATGATATCATTGCAGGTGCAATATCGTTAGATGAAGCTAATTTGTTGAAAATTCAGCAGGTTGAACATTTACGCCGGGGTGGGTTTCAGCTTCTGAAATGATCGAGTAATGAGCCTCAGCTCCTCAGTGATGTGCCTGCGACCCATTGTGAAAGTCCCAGGGTGCTACACTTCTCATCAGGTCCTGTTGTGAACATCCTTAGTCTGTACTGGAATCCGGTGAAGGAATCATTCTCGTATCACCTACGGATATACTCTGGGTAGTTCCTCTGAAACAAGTGTGNATATCAACATCATGATTTCTCTGAAATGCCCTTTGTTAACAGCCCCCCACATCTCACCACTCCACTGCCTCATCAGAATTCCACTTGGTTCTAGTACTGTAGCATAATAGTTTCTGTTAGTATTACATATAGTACTATAACACTATGCTGCATCAGTTGAGGTGCAGCAGCCGTATCACCTGTCCCTGTTTCTAGTGACTATAAACATTCTCCCTCAGTATTCAGAGCAGAACCAGGTGCGGTAGGGTTACCGTGACTCACTTGACAACATTGAGTTCGCAGGAGTGGTTGAAGAGCGCCAGGGTGGGGTACAATCCTGCGCCAAGCAACATAGACTCGACTGTGTACGGCTTGGCCCCATCCACCCGCGACACCTCTAACACGCCATGGGCGTTGAACTGTACTATCTGAAGATTCCGTAGCAGCAGCCCGCCGAGGAACTGCTCGTCTGCCGTCAATGTGCGGTCTTCGCTGGCTGTCCGGGACAGAACAAGGACCAAGCTCATGACTTTCATTGCCGCTGAGTCACATGGGCTATAAAGCCATTTGTTAAAACTTACTTTGAACAAACATGACAATAGCAGCAGGAGTAACAAACACATTCACCTAAGACACTAGTTTGTAGTGGTAGTTGAGAAAAGAGATTTGTGAATTACTGCCTTCCCAAAATAATCTTGCAACCCAGACCTGTACTTGTTGGCTACTCAGCAATTAATTACCTTGAACCCAGTGATAATTGTCCAGCTGATGTTTTTTTATAATGTGCGAAAGACACGTAATGTAGCTGACAACACAGGTGTGACCACGTAATGTTGCGGGTATGCAGAGGAAAGTTTTTAAAATACTCTTGTGTTCTGCCCTGTGACTAAACAAACTCCATCAGGTGATAAATAGAGTGAAGTTCACAATCTTCTTAAGTTTGTTTATTGGTAGAATTGTGTGAATGCAACTTTTTTACTCACAAAACAAAAACTATGTTATAAAATGATGTTTAACTGAAACAAAAAATTACAATAATTTTAAAAGAGCTTTGATTTGAAAAAAGTTTAACGAATGTCATAACTTTCAAACAAGTTATTCTTTATAACAAATTTTTTGCAAAACAAAAATGTAGGCTATGGAGTATTTACCACAGCGGTTCTCGTCTACATTTAAATTTTTGTTTCGGCATACCGAATATTTGCACAACCCTATTTATTGGTGTCACTGTACTAGAGCAAGATGGACTTCAGTGCCTCTGAAGTAAACATAGCAAGTAAATCAATGCTACAGTTCATTCAAAATAACTTGCAACTTTTCTGAAACCCTGCTACCAGGATATTCCCCTATACCATGCAAACAAAGCTTAAGAAAATCTAGAAAATTACACCAAAAGGACTGTTGTATATTCTCATGTACTATATGGTGTGTGTTGGCGTGGAACTATACAGTGTGCAGCGCGCATGTATCCAGTATCTCGCAAGTAGTCTGGCTGCATTCCCAGGAGGAGACGTGAATACCAGGATGGCGAGGCGGTAAGTTCACACATGATGAGTGTCTATCGTTATCCTTCTCGCTCCAGTGCTTATCAATCAAATCTTACAACATTTGGTTCTCCGAGGTAGGATTTCGCATCCACAGATTGTAATGTATAACTGTGATAAAATTTCATTCGTTTTTACGTGCGTGGCGTAAATGTAAAGTGTACCACGTGTGTGAAGTGACCGCGCCGCCACTCTGAATCCACTCTCGCAACTCAAGCATCCTCAGATAAAATGAAGATTTTTTTCACCTTTCTTCATTATTATGTGATGAAATCTTCAGTTTTCGTGATATTTGTCATTGAAAACGTAAAGTTTGGTGTTTCCATTCTCTCTCGTTCGTTGATATTTTTTGGCACTTGGGTGAGTAATTACATGTCTATCTTGTTTCTTCCTTGTGTGTTGAGGAGTGTTTTCGCAAATATATTTATGTTGCGTCAGACATATCAACATAACTTATTAGCTCATTGGGCATTTTGCCGATCACGTGTATTATAATTGTTTCCTTACATTTTGCCGTTATTTTGTTTGTTGTTGTGATCCTAGCCATTGCGTTTGTAACGAGACCGCCGCTCGTTAAGGCTGTATTTTTTATATTGCAGCCCCGCATTAGGCCGCCATATTTGTAACGATTCCCCAAGTTTTGGGAGCCATGTTTGTTATGATGCACGTCAAGGTAATGACAGCTGGAAATTATCACTCGGATAGCTCAGTGGTAGCAACACGAGACTCTTTAAAAAGGCGCCAATGAAATAATGTAAAGTTCCAGTTTATTTACCAATCAATTGAATAGTTCACCTACGATCTTCAGGTATGCCGAGAACGATCAGGTTCACAGATAAACGGACAAGTACAGAGCTGCGCCACAGTGGTTAATTGATCAATTTACTTCTCGAAAATTCTCATTGCCCGAAGAAAAACATAGGCAGCGACCTCCCACACCGGCTGAGAAATAATCAAGCAAGTTCAAGTTTGCCGATGTGGGGGTTATGCGCCACGCCTGACGCAATCTCGGCGAGTCGCTGCTAAGAGTCGACTGCTGGAGCACTGGGTGTCGACTGCTGGACGGTGACAGGCACACTCTGTATTTGCCACATGCCTATCACCCCCCCCCTCCCTTCCACTGATAAGGGCTTGGCGTGGGCCGGCTTCCTTTTCCCACGCTCGCCGAACTGTGTAGCCCGCTTAACTACGCCGTCAGTTAAAGATAATCAAACTTCTCGAACAAAACCTGATGACGCAGTCAGAAAAGTTTCTAATCTAATGATGACGATTACTGAAAACTAAGATTTCCCGAAACTGCAACTGGATGCCAGATAAACAAACCACCATAATAAATTAACTACCACGGCTTTAATTTCAAACCCGATAAAATATTACGAAACTTGGCAAAGCGAAGCGAAAGAAAATGAACCACGTATCCCGAAAACTAATATATTGCGTCGTTACATGTTTAAGATATTATTGCTTAAGTTCAAGCTCCAAGAAAGTAAGCTTNCAACTTCCTCAGCCAGTACATCCATATCTCTGCAACACATGCGTGGACTGATTCCAGTGTTGCTCTAGCTTGGATAAAGTCACCGCCATACTTGTTGAAAACCTTTGGGGCTAATAGCGTGTCTCAAATTCAAGAACGGGTTCCTCCTCAGCTGTGGAAACATGTCAGGTCTCAAGATAATCCGTCAGATTGTGCATCTCGTGGCTTACTCCCTCCTGACCTCTGGAGGCATGGTCTCGGTTTGCTAGTCCACCCACCTGAACAGTGGCAACGTCTGCTGTGTCGGGGCATGATGACAATATCCCAGAGCTCAAATCTTCTCAACTCGCCTGGCTGAACACTCACAAAATTCCTGAAGAGCACCTTGTATTCCAACGAATTTCATCATGGCCCGAGTTGGTTCGCATTATGGCTTATTTTAAGCGTTTCATCAGACGTGCCAAAACACAACCTTGTACCAGTGGTTCCTTAACAAATTTGGAACTGGAGGAAGCTGCCCTTTTTGTATGCAAATGCATCAAACATGCTAGCCTAGATGACTACTTTAATCGCCTCAATGGAGGAAAGGCTTGTTCAGCAGGAATACAGTGCTTGGCACCCTTTCTGGATTTGCATGGTGTGCTCAGGGTGGGCGCTTGTCCAATGCCAACATGGAGTTTGCAACTAAGCACCCAGTCATACTGCATAAAGACCATGCAGTGGTTGAAGCATTGGTAGACCATTACCACCTGAGATATCTGCATGTTGTACCACAATTACTGCAGCCTCTAGTATCACAGAAATTCTGGATTTTGTCAGCCAGATCCCTAATTCGATCTAGAGACTTCAAGTGTGTGTGGTGCTTACGTTGTCGGCCTGTGAACATTCCTCCATTTATGGGTTATTTACCGGCAGAGAGTCACGTCCTCTGGAACCTTTGAGCAGACTGGAGTGGATTATGCTGGACCCATTTCCACCAGACTAAACAAGTTACGTCTTGGCACTACTCAGAAGGCTTACCTGTCTATCTTCATTTGTTTTGCAACTAAGGCAGTGCATATTGAGGTTGTGACTGATCTAACTGTTGATAGTTTTGTTGCAGCCTTAATACGGTTTGTGTCAAGACGAGGATTATGCACGAGTGTCTATTGGGATTGTAGGACCAATTTTGTGGGCGCGGCAAGGCAGCTTCAACAATCCTTTATCCAACTTCTCAAGTCTCCCATTGTTGAAAGCTTCCCTCTGAATCACTCCATTAATTTTCATTTTCTTCCCCAAGCAAGTCCCCATCAAGGTGGGTTATGGGAAGCAGCTGTGAAGTCAGTCAAATACCACCTCAGGCGAGTCATTGGCAATCAGATTCTCACTTTGGAGGAGTTAATAACATTGTCTACTAAGGTTGAAGCTGTCCTCAATTCTAAACCATTAACACCATCATCATCCGACCCATGTGAATTTGCTGCCCTCACACCGGGGCATTTCTTATTGGTAGGCCTCTTGTAACTGTCCCTGAATTATGTAATGAGAACAGTGATATTGCACTCTGCCTGTCCTGGAGATGGAAAATGGTGCGTGCACTTTCCAATCAGTTTTGGAGATGATGGTGTCGTGAGTATCTTCAACAGCTGCAAACTCGGGGCAAGCGGCAAACCAACCAACCAGGACTCACTGTGGGAGATTTGGTCCTCGTAGGTGAAGAACGTATACCCCCATTGCGCTGATGCTTGGCAAGAATCAAGTTACATCATGGAGCAGACAACATCGTCAGAGTGGTGGAAGTGGCCCATTAGTGACAGTTGTGAAGACCGGTACACAAGCTGTACCGCCTGCCAACCCATTGATTCTCGCCAGTTCTCAAAATATGATATTTTATACAAAGTGTGACTGTTTGTGTGTGTATTCTTACACACCTCAGTCGGTTGCCTAACGAGTGATGATCATACCTGAAACCATTATGTATATATTTGGGGATTTGCACCATGGTACGGCCCTCTTCAAATAAAAAAATTCAACTGTGTTCAGATGGAATAAACAGAACTGTTCTACACGAATCATTAACAGTCCTAAAATGGTAAATGTACATGAACCCAATTGAAAATTCAATGATAGATAAAAGCGAAACTGAGAAACACACAATACCATTCCAAACACACTAAATTATTTATTTATTCATCTGGATGTATCTAAATAAGAATAACATAACGTGAAGTCTGATCGGAAAATATTTATTCAAAGAAAATGGATTTTGATAACATGAATAGACCTTTATAAATAATTCATATGTTGATGGCAATAATGAATTTTTAAAGTGTTGTATATTCTTGTGTACTATGTCGTGTGTGTGGGCGTGGAACTACATAGTGCGCAGCACGCATGCATCCAGTATCTCGCAAGTAGTCCGGCAGCGTTCCCAGGAGGAGCAGTGAGTACCAAGATGGCGCGTGTGATAAGTGTCCATCGTTATCCTTCTCTCTCTAATACTTATCAATCAAATCTTGCAACAGGAACAACGCATCACATTCATGCACACTCAGTGTAATAATATTTTACATAAGAACTACAGTAGAACACTGTTGTAATATTTTTCAAGGGGTCAGTAAAATAAAGTGTTATATGAAAGAAATGTTATAAGCATTACACCTGCAGGAACATATCAAGCGAAACAAAATTCCAATGTAATAACTTTTGTATATAATAGCTAGTAAAGTCCTTAAAAATCTTCATCTGAATCATTTGAAGCAAAAATATCAGTCATCTGAATTCCATGGACCATGTCATAAATTAATGCATAATGACAAGCATTCTGGAGGCTTTTTCACTCATCTAATCTTGGTTATCTTAGTAATTTACAGGACCATAACCTCTAAAATTGTTAACATTTCAAGTGTAAACTGTTCAATGTATCTGTTTGTAGGCTACTGCATTGTTAATGTGTCTAAAAATTTAGAGAAAAATTGCATTTCAGATGCTACAAGGAATTGAATAAACACAATATGGGTGGAGAGAGAATAAGCCGCAGAGAGCCAGTGAAGAAGGAAGTGGAGGCTTGTCCGCTACTTAAAGGAATGTGTTGGCCCACAGTTGTGAAAACATTTAAAAGAGAACACTTTCCACACTGACAGGTGTGGGTGGAACTTCAATAAGTTGTGTAAGTATTTTACTAATGTAAGTTGAAACCAAACATTCTTAGCACCACAGTGGGCTAATTGTGTATGATGCTGCCTCACGTTTTGGTTTTGACAACATGAATCCCACCAGGAAGGATTGGGCTCCGGCACCCGGGTTATGGCTGCCCCGTACCGCGCCAAGTGGTGTAAATAACTCCCACAAGTAATGAGGCGGTTCTACCACCCGCCTCCTTTCCTGCTGGCCACTTTCTCTGTATTTATCTCTGACTAACTAATTAGTGCAGCTTCTTGTCTGGTTGGCTGTCCTGACTGTATCCTTCCTTTCGCCCCTTCATTAGGAGAGGGGCATAGGTGTGTGTAAGAAGTGAGGTGAGAGGGTTTCTCGCGGGAGTCCTAGGAGGTCCATGACAATTGTTTCACAGCTACCTAATTCTACCTCTCAGTATGAAGAGCGGAATGGGTTATACACTTCCTCCATCATCCAATCCTCTGTCCCCGGCAGTTGGTATGGTGGATCAAAGAGAGGTTGGTAAGTGTGGCTGATGTATCCCTGGATTCCTTCAGTGTGTTCTCTAATGGTTTTCGGTTACTATGTGCGACAATTTTAAGGATCACCAGGGCATGAACGGTGACTGTCTGAACATCCACAGTTATGGATGCTGGATGTAAATGAAGACCCTTCACTCAAGTGCAATCTCTGCCAACTAATGTTTCATCCCATGTCAGGTACCCCATAAGGAAGATAACAGGCTGGGTGTATTTCTGCAAGAGCAAAGGGTGCGAGAGGGACTGGCTTACACACAGTAATAAATGTTAGTGAAAGTCGGATTTAAATCAATGTGGAATTTACTGTGCTCGTTACCAGGCAACTGATGACTGACACCTGGGTGAATCTGTCATGGTGGCTAATAGTATCCTTATAGCAAATTCCCTGACTTTTCCAGGTATTCTGTTACATTTCCCTAACCAACTTACGCTGCAAATATTACAAATATATTTATGNCTGACTTTTCCAGGTATTCTGTTACATTTCCCTAACCAACTTACGCTGCAAATATTACAAATATATTTATGTTTTTAATACAATAAATTACAAAACTTTTATGGGTAACAATAAACGATAACATAGCCTATAGATGCTTTCTTATGTAAAAACAAATAACTATGAAAACAAAAAAAAGTAAATTGGTACAAAGATGGCAAATGGATAAAGGTGACACAGAGGTTAAATATTAGCATTCTCAGAACCCGAAAAAAAAAAAAAAAAAAAAAAAAAAAGGCACAATACAACGACAAGAGACAATGAGAACCACTAAAAGTGTTTAAATGATTAATTTAGTAAAATTAAATAAAAACTCAGCCAAGAAAATGTGTGTAATAGTTACAATTAAAGATGCAACAAAATTGTTGCCAGGCTCATAAATCTTCCTACGATGGTGGAATAAGCTAAGGAACAGTACAATTCATAAGACGGCATGTGGCAGAAGTGCTATAATCTAATATTTATTTTCTTATTGAATACATTTTCAATTATTTTATCTAAGTTCCCTGCTTCACATGAATTTCCCTGATATTTCCTTGACTTTACCAGAAATGTAAAATTCCCTGACTTTTCCATGTTTTCCCGGATGCTAGCCACCCATACTGTCTGTACCAGACGTAACTGCTATTTCCTGTCCTCAGGTTCAATGCAATTAAGTGAATCTGTTTTCTTTGGGCAGGTCCACGAGGTTCTAGCAGTGGAACGTGACATGGCCGGAGCAGTGTGGCAAGTACGGTGGCCGAGGAAGACTGGTGGTCGCTGTCCTACCAAGCAGAGTTAATGGATGTCTTATGGTCAGCAGATGATTTGGCTAGTTTCTTCCAAGCCTTCTTGTCCCTGAAGAGATGGGCTGATGGTCGAAGCCAGAGTACAACTGCTGTTCTGCCTGGTTCTGCAAGGTATAAACCTTGCTATTGTGGCAGGCATCGCCAGGGGGGTATTCAGGGTTGAGGCATGGTCCATAGACCCCCGTTGCACTGTGGCTGCACGTGAGTAATGTGTGCGAGAGGCGGTGGTGACGCGTGCAAGTCCAGCTTGTGGAATGGACAGATAGGACTATGCTGGAAGCAAAGCATCAGTGTGGTGCTAGGGGCAATGCNATAGGACTATGCTGGAAGCAAAGCATCAGTGTGGTGCTAGGGGCAATGCTCAGTCTATGTAGCGATCCCCACATCCTTTCTGCATCTCTAGTTGTAGAACAAAAGAAAGGTGGTAAGGGGATCTCAGCAGCGTTTGTTTTTGAAATCAACATCATCAATCAAATTTATTTTTCAGATGTGGTAAGGTAACTCAGTTGTTAAACCTTTCATGTTAATATAAGGGTTAGTTTATTTATTATATTGAAACTGATGTAATTTTAATTTCACTGGTATCAGTATTTGTAAAGTAATTCTTATTGCCAAAATATATAACAACATCAACTGGTATACTACGAGATAAATCAGCACGATGCAGGTACATGACAGCCGAGGAGCAGCAGTACAGTAGGTGTGAAGTTTTCATACACGACAGTGACAGCTCACCACGACTCTGGCCAAAGTATCCCCCCAGCTGAAGGCAGCGGAACAGGAACACAGCCATGGTTGCGCGCTCGAAGAAGTCTACTCGGGTACGCTGGTCCTCGTGCCGCACTAGCTGGTACACGGTCGTGTAGTCGCTGCCTCTGTACTGCTTCTGCGTGCTGGCCCCCGCATCCACCTGCAAGAGAGACGCACACGCCTTCCGTCACGGCAACCACAATAATTCAGAATAGTAAATTATATGTCCATTTTAAATGGAAAATAAAAAACTCTATAAATTAATTTTAAAAAAAGGGTACGGTTGGTTATACTTATTAAAATAAAATCTTAAAAATTAAAAATTAAACAGTTTATTAACACTTTGCACCCTGTGCACATTTCTGGTGCTCAAGACAAGCTAAACTTTACCCCTTATATCCACCATTATAGGTACATCATTTCTGTTGGTGGCTTGCTGCTTTCCCACTTATCACAGTGCTATTGATTCACACCAAATTTGACACACACTTCATTGAACAAAGTTTATTACTGTCTTGCTGCTAGACAATAAAGTGGCAAGTTAAAAGTCTCCCAATCAAATACACTTTTACGTATATGTATCCGGTAAAGTCTGTATTATACATGTCCAATGTTATAATTATTTTTATTCACTGTATTTAGTGTTGTAAAGTACTTTTATGTTCCTGAAAAGAATTAACAAAATACTGAAACTACACCCATGCAAATTTTGTCAGTGGCAGAGAAATTTCCTTTTTAAGGAGAGTTACACCCTGACATAGTGTTTGAAGTGTTAAAGTAAAAGCGACACTATCGTCAGTTCTAGCCAGTAACATGCCGAGAAGAGAGGTCCCACACCTGCAACAAGAGTGGCCTCATGTCGAGGAAGTAGCTGGGAGTTCTCTGCGAGAGGATGCGCAGAGCCATCAGCGAGTCTAATGAAACTCCCGACGCCCACAGTACATCCGTGATGGCGCACTCACAGCCATGATAGGAACGCATTGCTTGCTCCTGGCAGGCTAAACTGCAGAATGCCACGTTGCAGCAGCGACGACAGGGCACCAGGGACACCAACCTGGGGCACCACATAATAAACACATGCAGGCTTGCAAGAACACCACCTCATCTCGTACATATTTTTCTCCCTACACCTTGCCTCTCGTGCAGCTGATTCTGAACACATTTTGTTTATGCAAGTTAGTTTTAGAAGATGATGTTATAAGCAAGAGTAGGCTAAATACTTCTCTCAGTAATCAGTTGTCTGTAATGCTGGTAAACCTTTTTAGTTAGTGGAGCCTCTGCAAGCAGAGAAAATTATATTCAACTACTAGTAGGAGAATTAAGCATTCTGTGGAACTTCCGCCTGTATTTCTCTGTTAGGCACAACCAATCACTGTGGTCATGATATACGTTAGCATTACTCAATGCTAGGTATCCTGAAATATTACAATGGCTTAAAAGTTTTACTGTCAGGTTAATTTTGTTAAAAGCAATAAGTTGATATATAATAGGGATTTAAATTAAAAACATGATCGAAGTAAGTACAGGAACTTGTTCATGCCGTTCACAAGAGACGGACGGACTCATTATTGCTCACTTCTTGAAACAGTGCGTGCAGTGGTCAGGAGCATACTCCGCCTGTAGGACCGCACAGTACGGCTGCTCCACCAGCACCGTCTCCCCTGGGGCGATGTCCCTCTTTGCAGCTGCGTATCTCCCCATCTGCTGGCTCTTCTCGAAAACAACTGCCGAGCTGGCCGACTGGTGCGTCTTGCTTGCCTTCCCGCTCAGCGCAGGGACGTGGCCGGTGGACGTCGGCAGGGGCGCTGCACACAGCACGCCACCGGGAAACACGCAATTGTCTCAACACGAGGGGAAATTCAACCACGCCACAGACTGCAACTTACCATTCTCCAGTTGTTTGTTCTTTGTGAGAACAGCGATCATTATTTTGATATCTTTCTCGGTCTTCATCCTCTTATCTGGCGTCATTTTCGCAGCCACATCCAAACAAGTCAATGTCGTTTTAAAAGCTTCCAGTGCATCTTTAACCTGGTTGGTTGCCAACAAACATCTGGCCCTTCTGTAAAATAAAAGTAATGTTCTCAGTGAAAACAATTGAACAACACACAACTTGAATACAATGTTTCAGCAACTAGTGGGCAATAAGGAAGCACAGGTTCCTGGAGTCTCCAAGAAAGAATGTTTGGATCATCACAACCAGATTACTCAGTAAAAACCTCATGACGATATTCATTGTGTCTAAATAATTTACTACCACATTTTGACTCCTCCTTTCTAATTTTCTGGGTATATAAAGCATACTATTAGAAACAATATAATGGGGTGAATGATGAGAAACCTGAAACAACACTGAAATGTAAGTTAATACAACCAAAATTTAACTTCAAATACAAAATAAAATGAAAAACCGGAAAAACATACCATTTTATTTGTGAAGCCATGACTAGCAATATATACTCTAAAATGTATGACCCAAAGCTGTAATAAATATGTACACTTTTAATTCAATGGTTCCCTAACATACTGGACTAGATTGTGGCGAGAGTGAAAACTTCATATCAGTTGTTAACATCCAAGTTAGTGAATAAGTACAGTATCAGATACGAGGTAGCTATAACTAAATTAATGATTTAAATGGGATAAGCAAAACTGGAAAAGCAAATATGAAAATAGTATTGTTCCTCAATAAAGTCGCATATTTCTGCAATATTTGTAAGCTAGTGACAAAATGGAAGTCCACACAGAACCTCATCACGTGCGTTACAAGTGGTCAGACTGCTACTTCCACGTAGGTGAACCGGGTTCAATTCCCGGCAGGGTCGCTCCTGGATTTTCGCGTGTGGGAATCGCGCCAGACAATGCCGCTGGTCAGCTGGTTTTCTCGGGTATCTCCTGTTCCCTCGCCCTTCCATTCCAGCACTGCTCCGTACTCACCTCGGTTAATCTTCATAGACTTTCAAGACCTCGATGTTAAGAGCTGCTCAAATCCCTCCACTCACTTTCCATAGCACTAATTAACATAAGTTAAGTCAGTATAACTGCAATATTAGTAAAGAAAAATGTTTATCAAGAAAATTTATTCAATTTATAAATTAAAACCCTATTATGAGATATTTTTATTTGTGGTAACGCTTGGTCAAATGTCAATTGATATTTTGCCTTTAGAAACACAGCCACGAGAGCAATGCAGAAGAGTTTCCTTGGTGCTACTGATGTAACCAGAATCAGGATTTTACTTTTAAAAGGAAACGGAAATACCTGCAGACGTAATGATACATCCGTCAATTATGGAAACTTCTTTGGATATTCTTTTCTTGCTACCCGACTATGATGATGATTTAAAAAGGCACGTGAGGATGATGACAGCGAGAAGGACACCTTCACTAAACGCAAAAAGAAAATAAGGGGCAACTGAAGATACACTCATGTTATATTTCTTAGTTAGAAAACTGTTATGAAAATAAAAAAATATGTAAAAGGACACAAACTCAAGGACTCAGAGTTAAGTACTTGTCAACAGGGAGACACATTTTTCACACGGTTGCGTGATCTCTACATTTCACTGGCTAGACCAGCCTCATCAGGCGACAAGTTGTAGGGAACTGCAATATGGACTAAGGGTGGCGTAGGTGGGAAAACTAAAGTGCCGCGGGTAAATAAAAAATTTGCCCGTATAGCTGTTGAGTATGGTTTGGAGCTGTGATTGTCTCATGTTGAAGCCCAGGGGCTGTCTGTCGTCAATTTATAACAAAATCCAGGCCTCAACAAGATAATAACAGCTTCAACCATATACCGGCACATATCCACGACTAACTTTGCAATGCCAAAATCCTACTATAACTTACAGTTTCTAGCAAACGATTAAGACCACCAGCAATTTTCACACAATGTGTCATTGGTCCTAAACTTTTGAAGTGATGAACTTGCACCAATTTATTTTTATTATTGTACTTAACTTATAAACATTTTCATAAAAAAACCTTTAATATATCTCATTTTTTCATTAAGTTATGATTTTAAAAAAATACTAAGGAAAAAAACAGTACATATTCAATTTAAAAATGTTTTATGACAAATGCTACTCGCTGTATATGATTAATGACTTGACACAATGTGTATTGCAATACAAAGAAATTATGGCCTGGCTGTTAACAGCATGTCGATCATGCAAGTTAATTTTTCACTCGGTATATAACTTTTTATAATTTTAGGGGAAAAAAAAAAAACAAGTGTATTTGTTGCAAATAATATATTTATACCCAGTAAGCCATCAAAGCCGTTCCTGAAGATGGTGATCAATTAATATAATACACAATTTAGTGCTCTTTTTTTTAGAAACGGGCTCAATGTCTTACATAGTATAAAAATATGTATTAATGGCAATAAATACACTAAATGTTGTGTTTTTTCTACAACTGAAAATAGTTTTAAATCAGGTGGGAAAGAAGCTTGCATGATTAACTTGCTGACTACAGCCAGGCCATATTTCTTTCAGTGCAATTCACATTGTGTAAAATCGTTAAACATATACAGCGAGTAGCATTTAACATAACTTTTTTTTAATGAAAAATTAACTTTATAATTTTTTTTAAAATCATAACTTAATGAAGAAATGATATACTTTGGAATTGTGTGTGTATCTCTAACATGTGATTTATTCGTTTTGAAAATGAGTATGTGTAAACCTGGTTATAGAGTGTAAACGTTCTCTTTGGTGAAGCAATATCCTTCCAAATTACTTGTGCAGAAATGCTTGTTAACTAATTATCAATATGATAACCTTTGAGAATACACAGGAACCAACCAAAATTTCAAATGCTCTACCACAGGTCAATACAGAAACATTTACCTTTCTGTAGATAATCTGGCAAAGATAAGCTGTAACAAGACAAAACACTAGACAAGACATATACCCTCGTAAATCTGCAACCGGGAATTCAACATCTGCATAAAGTACACATATATATCCTGGTTCGACATGAGACATTTATTATCATGTTGAGGACAAAAGAAATTAAGACATACTACATTATAACCTTTTGAGCATATCAAATTTGAATTAATCATTGATTTCTCATAGTTTTATACTTACTGCTTACGAATGGGATTCAGGTAGTAAATATTTTCTCAGAGCAATAAGTAAACAACTGGATCTCTCTCTCGTTCTCTCTGACCAACAAAACACGGGACATGTTAGTAAAAGAAATTTTAAAAGTTCTGATAACACCAACATTTCTTTGAGTGAATGTTCATACAATAGTTCATTTTATTCTGAACGAGTTGCTAAAGTAAAATTTCATTTCTCCTTTTGGCTAGCTTAGCAAATGACCGACTCAATTCTCGGACATCTGGATCAATTAAAATTTCTATGGTTCAAATTCTTTATTGAGATCATTTGAGTGATTGTCACAAGCAAATTAAAAGAGATAAGCAACGTTTGCTCCTGCCACACGTACAGCTTACTNTTCAAATTCTTTATTGAGATCATTTGAGTGATTGCCACAAGCAAATTAAAAGAGATAAGCAACGTTTGCTCCTGCCAGACGTACAGCGTAAGTCTTACGACCAGAGTACCGTCCGCTGGCCTTGGCCATCCTCCTCTTTCTTGACGACACTCTAATAAATAATCTGGCGCGTTTAAGCAGCTTCTAAAGTCTGCACACATTTGTGGAACTTGCAGTGGCTCTCCTCAATCGCTCTACCCTTATGATAGGCGGTCCAAATCAAAAATTAAATTATATTTTAAACAGACAAAATTTAACAGTCTGACCGCTTTCATGTCTGAAGAAAGAGTCCCTGGTCTTACTTAAGGCCGCCCTCCTTCTTCGTTAACAATCAAAGAACAAACAATTTCCTGATCAGAGAAACTTATCTATAAACTGTTTAAAATTAATAATCTCCTAGGCCTACAAAATTAACATTATGCAAGGCACTAGCTTGACAAGGAGAAAACACCTCAAATAAACCACATTTATCACTCTACCTGTGACAAACATTTTTTCCCCTCCTATATCTTCATAATACAGAATGTCCCAGACCTACTGTATTAGTCCTTTTACTTAAAAACAGTGCGTCTGAGCTTTTTCGGGTAAAATGCTATGTAGGTAAACTCTCAAGGATGAATTGCATGGTGAACCCTACAGTATCTAGAATCTGCGGTAAACTGGAGGAAACGAAGGTAACTTCACAATTTCAACAGGAAGATGGTACAAAATTAGTATAGTTGAATAGGGCTCTCATAACTGAACTTTTTTTGCCTGACTAGTCTTCTGGTATAGTCCATACTGTATAAGAAGGCCGTTTTCTGACAGGTCTGCGAAAGTAGCGCCACTGTTTACGTCCAACTACATGTAACTATGTATCCTTCCGCCATCAGCTGGTCCGTCAAGTCGGGGCTGTATTTTTTATCAACACGCTGTCAGCTAATCCACTTGCCATTGTACTGTTATGCTAAACAAATTTTAAGATACTTTAAGACTGACGTCTGTCTAAAAAAATAAGTAGGTTCTAAAAGTAAAAATATAAAATGTTGCAAATAATTAAATATTTGCTAACTCTTTTTTAATTTGTCCGAGATAGTGAATTTGGGTTAACATTTGCGAGACAGTCTGTTTTATCTATTATCACACTTTGGACGTTATAGCTAATATATTCGAGTTGGAAATATGTGACGTGGAATAACGTTAGACTTGCTTAAAAACTATTCACGCGTCTCACTTTCTACAAACAAGGAGATGGGTTTCATGAGAACAATATGGTGTATAATTTACGTAGACGAACGACTACCGACCGAATATAAATGACTTTTACTCCAAATCATTTTACATGAAATATATGTTACTTTAAAAATTATGCAGAGCTCGTGGAAAAATATAACTATTGGCATTTGTTTGTAAATTCGTTATATATCGCGCAAAAAAGAGGTTCATTTCTGGCTGGTAATACCTCGCATAATATCCGAGAGATCGCGCGCACAGCGCGTCACGGCGAAGTTTGAGCCGCTGTTTTTGGATAACAGATAGCGTATTATTTTAAGTTGATTGTTCTTAGATTACGGGCTGGAAATATATTTCAAATTCGTGTCGTTTCGTCAAATTAATAGAAAAATAATTCAACAATATTATGCAATATTTCTATATGCTTTTCGAATTAATATCAAGGACGTGTTGAAAGCGAGGTTGGAGAGGGATGATACGACGTGAAAAAACTTTCTGAAGTTAGCACAACTTCAGAAAACTTTTCCGCGTCGTATCGTTCTATTGTACATTTCATTTTGAACACCTATACATAACTACATTATCACGAAGTTTAGTTTTTAACACTAACAACCATTGTTTTGTGTCCTTGTAAAATAAAATGCATTAATAAATGTAAGAACTCTTTCTTACCCGCGTATTTTCTGCTTTTCTGATGTGCATCGGCAGTGCACTCAGAATAGCCAACGTAATTTTGACTTTTGTTCGTTCGTGCATCGGCTGATACAGGATTTTGTAAATGACGCTTTGTTTGTTTCGTAAACGTTAAGTTGCCACTCACTGACTGTCAGAAAGTGGCCTTCTTATACCGTATGGACCATATGTGCCGCTGATTCAATGTTATTAAAAATCTTCCTGGCGCCGAAGAGATGATGTACGTAAAAATACCTTTTTAATGTTGTAGGCCTAGTAAGGAAACAAACTTTTGCTTACATACAGTATACAGTTTGAAATAAATGCAATTTGTGCAATTTGACAGTACAAAAATTCATTAGAAATAATGCATTTGCTTAGAAATTATTACAGAAGAACACATTTGCTTGTTTTCTGTTCACTGTAATAGGTGTTCAAAATGTTTTGCAGGCACTTTCACAGCCAAAATCCACAGACCTATGGCTGATATGTAATAACTGTGTTTGTAAAAACATTTTTAAAAGTTGTTACTTTGAAATAAAAAATGTAGGCCTACTGAATGTTTTAAGTTACTAGGAAAGAAATTAATTTTTGATGTAGAGTAATATATCCCCTACACTCTGAACAGTAATCAATTAAATAACTGCCTTCTTTATAACAAAATGTAATTGTCAAATGCTTAAGGTATTGTATATATTATACATATATTTACGTTCATTTCAAAACCCAAAGCCACCTAGAATGTAAAAACAGATTGTGAAAACTGTAATCAAGATGGCTTCAGGGCTGCCAAGATACTGTGCATGGAAGTTTGAACGTGCAGTACCTCTCGAGAACCTTGTAGTGCAGTTGCTGTGGGTAGCCGAGCGACAGAGCCAGCTGGATGTCGTCCAAGGCATGTTGGTAGCGCTCGAGGTGGTACAGGGCAGCAGAGCGGTTCGCCACTGCCACGGCCAGGTCGCTGCACACGTCTGCACGTACATCCACCGAGAGGTGAAACACAGCAAGAGAACATGTACCACTGTCAAACAGTTCACTACATACAAAATGCTCCGACAAATTGATGTAATGAAACAGTGCAAATTCAATGTAAAATCAGTGTTCAATCACTATAGCCGAGTTGGGAGGTTCTGGTCTGTGCTTACATTGTGATTTTGAGCTGCAATGAGGGTGAAAATAAGTGGGAATGGAGCTGCAGCAGAATGCAGGTGAGTAGTATATGTGAGTACCTTGAGAAAACCCACCGGTAATGGCAATATCTACAATGTTTCCCAAATGCCAAACTCTGGGTGATCTCATCAGAAAGTGAATCTGATTCACCTTGATGGGGACGGGTAGTCAGATTACTAACGCCATTGCAGTCGCCTGGAGATTTGTGTAGTTTTTTTACTGCTATGAAGTTAAGAAACCAAAGTAACTGCACACAAGTCAGTTGCTAAAAGTTCACTTTCCTTAAATGATAGTCAATGCAGAGTTGTATCACCACCTCACTAATGAACACACACACCACAGTGGTAATTGCACAGGCAATATTATGGAAACACTTCCAAGTTGTCAGTTCGTAAATTGTTATCTCCTAGTTTGAAAGAAACTCCTATCTTTTGTTTGTATGTCATCTTGTTCAAATCATACATTGTCTTGGTTGAGCAGTAAAAATTTGTCTGTGAAATGATGATTTAAAAATAATTTTGACATTAGCTTAGCCCTTATTTGGATATGGCATAGTGCTTTGATCAGCATCCCATCAAGGCCATCTTCCCCTTGAAGGTGGTTGCTATGTAGGAAATGGAAAAGTGCACGCAGCTTGCTTCCNATGCAGCTTCCTTCCACTTTATGTGGCCTTCACCATAATTGTTGGCATGCAAATACAGGATTAGCACTGCATGTTTACTTTTTATAAACGGTTGTGCTGAAGTTAATTAGTTACGAGCTACCGACAGCTGCTACATTAACTTCTACGCTGTTTACCATTCACGAATCTTCAACAGGGTTACAAGTTCTAGGAATCAGCAGTGACATAGTGTAATGCAAAATAATGGTAAATGGAACAGTAAATGCACTATACACAAGCCATCTACTGATAAAGCCATTATTTTCCATTGCAATCGTCCATTAAGACATGTAACAGCAGTAAGAAATATAATAATAATTTGGGGTTGAATGTGTAATTTTCTCTATATAACGTAGTGGACAGTTAGGCTGCTTTCTGTTGCAAGGCGAGTACTTTTAGTGAAATTGCTGAGTGTTGTTTGTAGTTTTTGGCTTATTTAGGATTGCATACGTTGGGAATGCGTATAGACTACCTACTAACTTTGGGAAAGTAAATTCATGGAAATCTGCACCTCTACCCATACCGCACGCTTGGTGCTCATAACGTTTCAGCAACATTGACAGTAATTATTAAGTTTAGGGGCTTTTCTGAAAAACTAAAAAAAAATTCAAAATTATGATATATTTCTACTCTACTAATGACGCAGAACACAAATATACTAGGGGCATTACCGTCCAACTAATTTCGTAATATGTGCTCACCTAACCTAACAGAACCTAACCCCACGATGGGTGAATCACTATTTTACATTTTTAAACTAACCTACGATTGTAGAGTTTTACACTAACCTAGGATAGTATGGTTTTACACTAACCTAGGATAGTAGGGTTTTATGCTAACCTAGGATGTTTGGGTTTTACACTAACCTAGGTGTTTGGGTTTCACACTAAAGTACGAATGTAGGATTGCAGGGATTTAAAGGAACCGTAAAACACACCAAAAGAATGTAAATTGACTCACCTAGGTAGGGGGCTGGTATAATTCCTCTGACGTTAATAGACGTAAACAAACATATTTCGCAAGTTTTTTTTAAATGTTCTACTTATTTTAACATTACGGCGTCTTTAATATGAACAAGGTAAGCTGTGCAGAACCCATTAATGCAACTTTGGTTGGTCTAGGACGTTTCGTTCAGAAACGTAAACAAACTGGCTATTCTGTTCATTTCGCAATTTTGTTCAATTTTTAAAAATATGTTGTACTTATTTTAAAGCTACGCCCCTATTATATTCTTGTTCTACGTGATTAGTAGAGTAGAAATATATCATAATTTTGAATTTTTATTGTGTTTTTCAGAAAAGCCCCTAAACTTAATAATTACCAAGATTACCTCATGCTCGTAAAATGTTGTATGCACATTTTGTGCACCAGGTCTGCACTTTTGTATTGTTGACACAAGGGAAGGAAGTGTTTGCTGCCAGCACACACTTAGAAAGCAATAAAAATTAATTTAAAATACATACAAAAAACATATTTTATACTTCTTATATTTTGTAGGATACTTAACTAATTTGTAAACAGACAAGTTTCATTCTTTAAATGTTATGAATTGAATAAATAATAATTGTTGGTTATATGTGATCATACATCCCCTGTACCTTGCCCCGTGATGACCCTGCGCGTTGCCACACAATGTCCCCTGCCCCGGCCGCTTTAACGTGTAGGCAGGGTTGCAACAATGTTTTGCAATATGCTCACAAAGTTACGTTACAACTTTACAGCAACATTGAAACAATTGGCTTGTGCTTTATGGGTACAAAGCCGGTAAACTGGTGTGTTCCTCCACTTGTGCTCCAGAAAGCAAAATAGCACAGATTTGCATGTATTTACTTAAGCTGNTACATTTTTAAACTAACCTACGATTGTAGAGTTTTACACTAACCTAGGATAGTATGGTTTTACACTAACCTAGGATTGTAGGGTTTTATGCTAACCTAGGTGTTTGGGTTTCACACTAAAGTACGAATGTAGGATTGTAGGGATTTAAAGGAACCGTAAAACACACCAAAAGAATGTAAATTGACTCACCTAGGTAGGGGGCTGGTATAATTCCTCTGACGTTAATAGACGTAAACAAACATATTTCGCAAGTTTTTTTTAAATGTTCTACTTATTTTAACATTACGGCGTCTTTAATATGAACAAGGTAAGCTGTGCAGAACCCATTAATGCAACTTTTGTTGGTCTAGGACGTTTCGTTCAGAAACGTAAACAAACTGGCTATTCTGTTCATTTCGCAATTTTGTTCAATTTTTAAAAATATGTTGTACTTATTTTAAAGCTACGCCCCTATTATATTCTTGTTCTATGCCATTAGTAGAGTAGAAATATATCATAATTTTGAATTTTTATTGTGTTTTTCAGAAAAGCCCCTAAACTTAATAATTACCAAGATTACCTCATGCTCGTAAAATATTGTATGCACATTTTGTGCACCGGGTCTGCACTTTTGTATTGTTGACACAAGGGAAGGAAGTGTTTGCTGCCAGCACACACTTAGAAAGCAATAAAAATTAATTCTTATATTTTGTAGGATTCTTAACTAATTTGTAAACAGACAAGTTTCATTCTTTAAATGTTATGAATTGAATAAATAATAATTGTTGGTTTTATGTGATCATACATCCCCTGTACCTTGCCCCGTGATGACCCTGCGCGTTGCCACGCAATGTCCCCTTCCCCGGCCGCTTTAACGTGTAGGCAAGGTTGCAACAATGTTTTGCAATATGCTCACAAAGTTACGTTACAACTTTACAGCAACATTGAAACAATTGGCTTGTGCTCTATGGGTACAAAGCAGGTAAACTGGTGTGTTCCTCCACTTGTGCTCCAGAAAGCAAAATAGCACAGATTTGCATGTATTTACTTAAGCTGNAGGTAAACTGGTGTGTTCCTCCACTTGTGCTCCAGAAAGCAAAATAGCACAGATTTGCATGTATTTACTTAAGCTGTGAAGTAATTCAATTTTTTTTTTATCTTCATAAAGACCTCCTTACTATCGTATTTGCAATAAGTTTTGGCATTAGTACTACCAATACATGTACAGTTTTCCAGAAGCAAGATTANTATTTGCAATAAGTTTTGGCATTAGTACTACCAATACATGTACAGTTTTCCAGAAGCAAGATTACTTTCCTTAATAAGTTAAAATAGTGATCACATAAACCAGATAATGTGAACATACCCATTCAACACCTTAATCTTGATAATTACCTCTACAGTATTTATTGATTTTTTAATAATTGATAAATAATATAAATAATCTAAACTGCTGCTCTTTCCTTTACATCAGATTAATGTGATCTGCCGCAATAACCACAAACGTGTTAACATTTCATTTCAATATTCATTAAAACTGACATTAAAAAACTATTATTAGATAGATAACTGGCAAAACAGAATAAAACCTATTGAATTATTTGATGGAAGTGAGGTTCCTTTGAAGACATGCGAATTATTGTACAAATCCAACGCACTACAATAATCACCATCCTGAAATGCTTTATTTCCATTCTCTTTCAATGTTTTTCCGAGATCGCTGTCTTTCACATTCTTTTTAATTGCACAGAGAGTTAGATCACAGGCGTGAGCTGATGTCAAACTATACAAAAAACCGAACTTTTCTTCATCTGTCTTCAGAAATGAAAATATTTTGAAATCAATGTCATTAAGAGAACACATAAAATTTGCCATGTGCCCCTTTAAAAACCCTTTTGAGTCACCTTCACATTTCAACATTGCCATAGTTACTTCTTTAATTTTCCGTCAATAAATTTCTTTGCGTATCTTGTATTCAAATACTTNGATTTCAACATTGCCATAGTTACTTCTTTAATTTTCCGTCAATAAATTTCTTTGCGTATCTTGTATTCAAATACTTGCCATGACTAACACATACTCGGCCAACCGGGTATCCCCTTTCGATAACAACAGGTATATCAACAGTAACAGACAAAAATGTTAAAAAATACCGCGAAACGTTTGCATTACTTTAAACCAATAGAAAGGAACATAGATATTTCGATATTTTCGAAATACGCATGGTAGAATAAAATAGAGAAAGAAAACATAAATATGTTTTGTTTATTATAATCAATCGAACATTGCCGTAACCGTCTATTATGTATATATATATTTATTTCACATCCTACTGTGTAAATGCTAGCAGGATAGAACTAAAATAAATAACATGTGCTAGTGTGCTTAATTTTTTTGTGAAAGTGAAACTGTTTCGTTGCCGTATTCATTGTATTTTATATGTCGGGTGCTCAGACTGCTGACGTTAGTCCGAACACTAGTGGAAGATCATATTTGAAATAGATTGTTGGAAAACGAAAAATAATCAATAAATACAATTTTATAAACTAATAAAAAATAAAAAATTATTTAATATATATTATTATTTGTAGAATAGTAAGATAATTAATGGTACCTGACATTTTCCTAAATTTTAGATTATCATATATATGTATACCTATATAAATAGATTGTTCAATTTTCAAGGAAATTAATTTTTTGAATTTCAATAATTTTAAGATGAAATTTGGTTAATAATATTTGTGGCCGTATAAATAAAAAAAATCCAAAACCAAGAAGAAAGTTGACAAAAAAAATGGTACGAAGGACTACAAACAAAGAATAATTCTTGCCACTATACATTTACGATGAAATACTGAAGAATTAAGGCTTGTACTTAAGACTCGGCAATTACANAAATAATTCTTGCCACTATACATTTACGATGAAATACTGAAGAATTAAGGCTTGTACTTAAGACTCGGCAATTACACGGAAAATAAGTTTGCAGTTCACGATTGATATTGAATTTGATAAGTCTACACAATCAGAATCGTAGGAGACCAAAGCAACCAACAAACCCTGAAAAAAGGGGAATGAGTAAATATTATTTAGATTTATTTAATTATTTGTTGTTACTGCTTGTGTAATCGTTTTGAAAAACTGGTGATATTAAATAGAAGGGGATAATGATGCCAACATTGAGTATTTACATCGATAAATCTGAAAAATATTAAATAGAATGAATCCGATTACCTCTTCCTAAATGTAAAACGGCGATGAACAGTTCATTAAATAAAGAGGACACAGTCTCCCAGTCACAATTAAAAACATTCATTACAAACGATTTCACGATACAATATAAACTAAAATAAGGTTTATTCTACTCAAGTTGGGAAACTCAATGCTTTTAGTATGTCAAACACTCCCTTAAGGAAACTCGTTTTATTCCCAACCTGAGTATAACTGAAGTTACCTAAACCATTTGGCATGAACCACGCATCCACGAGTTCCTAGTGCCCACTCANCCAACCTGAGTATAACTGAAGTTACCTAAACCATTTGGCATGAACCACGCATCCACGAGTTCCTAGTGCCCACTCAGACTGCCACTGTCACAACAACTACACCAGCTACACCAGGCCGCAACAACTACATCAGGCCAAGAGTGCGTAGTGCGGGTCGACAGGAACGGAATTTGCGCCTTCTTGGCGACAAGGATTACGCAACTCAAGAGACCACCCTACGCATGTATTACAAGATGTAACTCTTTTAATAAGTGGGTAGACGATCCGAAATGGTGTTTACCCCACAGCCACAGATGTTGGGCGCACTGGCAATTGGTTGTTGCGTCCTCGCAGCTCGCGCATATAAATATGACACAACGCACCACCGGGTGACGTTAACTGGCTGGTAGGCCGGAGTTGAAGAGGTAGGTGCCCCAAAGTGTCGTCCAGTGGTGTACAGAATTTTCATAAACATATTGAACACAGTCACCGCATTCACGGCTACAGCCATGGGTGTTTTTCATTGTCTAAATGGCAATCAAGCATGGGCATTCCACACCTCTTTGCCCAAGTGGACTCGTACATCCCTTTAGGAGACAGCCAACTGGCAATGTTGTAGCAAGTGTAATACAAATACGTCATCATCTGAGATGCAAAATCTTTTATTGGAAAAAAACTTATTTAATCTGTATTTATATAAGAGTAATTATTTTTTTCTAAAATGGAGATTGGCTTTAAAGGCCTCCAGCATTATAACAAATCATTTAGTGTGGTGACATTCCCATCAACTTAACAACTTAAACATTAACAGACATTTGTTAATAAACAGGGATGTCACCAATGTGTTAAATTTAATTCATACAATTTTTCACCATTATAATCACATCACAGAGTTCATCATGAAATGTTCCATCGTTCGGCGTTTGATGTCGGTTCTCGTCACTTGTGACGACAGTGTACATGATTCGCCCAGTTCGTCTCAGCACCCGGACAAGACCGGCGGCGTTGGTCGCCCGCTTTGCAAGCCCCCTCAGTACCCGCATATAGGATGCAATCATTTAACTACAATAGTAAAATATTAGTCACCGGAACATTTGTATTATCTCTAATGTACTGAAGGGAGAGCTACCCGCACTCTCACTGGAGATTTTAACGCAATCGCGTCTCAAGATAAGACCACATGTTTTTCACAGCTTAAGTGCTTGGTCCATTATAATGCATCATTCACGTATTATTCACCTGTAGCAAGGACAGTGAATAAACCGGTCAACCAATAGAAACCAGTGTCAATTCATTGTAGGGCATCCTTTGTAGCATCACCGGCATTATTTTAGCCAATTTCAGGCGTATGAGACGGCTTACAGTCTCACCATCAGATATAAAAAGTGCAGCTGTAAGTAAGCGACACCCATCAACAAACTGATGGAGTATTACCAGGGTCCCCAAGGGCCATCGACCGGACGATCCTCATCATTAGCTCACCACTGAGTTATGGCGCTGGGCAGTATAACATTGAACCAGCCCCCGGGCTAACCTCGACGTCACGTTATGTAAATACAGTTTCCCGGCAACAATTGCCACATTGCTCTAATTAGCTACTTCATTTTGACTTGTACCAAGATATAAAATATGTATATAGAAATCTTAATACAAGTCAAGAACACACCCGACCCGTACACAGCCCATACCCGGAGTCACAAACAATACCCTAAGCATATGGACACTGATTCTGTTAAGTCAATTATAAACCCACACTTTGGAAACTTATGTTTCTAGTTTTTCCCTATGCCGGTATTTACTAGTATCAAAACAATGAAAACAAATAATCCCTAGGGATAAGGTGAAACCGAAAAAGAATACATATTACAGAAAATCATAAATAAGACAATAACAATATTTAAAGTCGCATACATTGATTGATAAAATATAATTTGTAATGGTGGTTTATGGCATTTTCGTAAGATGCAACATATTTTTAATGCAACACATTAATGTTGTGTAAGCGGTCGGGGATAGTAATGCAGACGTCGTCCGGCGACTATGTTAAGAAAAGTCAGAATATTACCCAATATACCTATTTCGAATAGAATGGGCGCCAGCTCACTGGGTGAGCATGAAGTCACAGTTCTGAGGATCGTGGGCTGAACGACCACGTAACTGTATCCCCTNGCGCCAGCTCACTGGGTGAGCATGAAGTCACAGTTCTGAGGATCGTGGGCTGAACGACCACGTAACTGTATCCCCTGACACACAGGGTACAAATTTATATGAAAACTTAATATATATTCTGGGTATTCAGACTCCCCGGCAATGCTGTGATATTACCTTTTACCTTATAAATGAAGGATGTCTCCTTGAGGCGTCCATGACTTACTGGATAGGACCAGGGCCCGAAGTAAAACTGTAAATGAGAACTCACAGCTTTCGGTAAACTCAAGTAAATTGTATTGCCGAATAGTNCCAGGGCCCGAAGTAAAACTGTAAATGAGAACTCACAGCTTTCGGTAAACTCAAGTAAATTGTATTGCCGAATAGTATACACAGTTACATGTATACAATGCAAATTAAAGCAGACCTGACTCACAAGGTCTGGCAGTGCCCTTTACAATACAACAAGGCCGAGAATGTCGCGAAAACTTACAGTTGTAATTAAACCTCTGGGGTCAGAAAATTGACCTGATGGAAGGGTGCTGTGTACATGGGGAAGGCTGTTGGTAAACTAAATAAAAGTTCCAGCAAATTATGTTAGCCTATTGCAGTTAAGTGTTTAGAGTAAAGTATGAAATTCCCCAGGATGCGATGCTCGTGCAGCATTGCAGCATCTAAGACCCTTGGAATCAGACTGCCGGGGGTAGCATGGGCGAACCGCGTCTTCGCCGAGAGCTCGCGCTATCACGCAAGATGTCTTAGTTTACTGACCACATTATATAAACACGTTAAACATACAGACAATAAGGTCTATCAATGTTCGGAATGAACATCCTTTAGTTTGAGGAGAGTTCAGAGTTCTTTCTTAAGCACTAATTTAAGTACAAAACATGATTATGTGGTGCCTTGCAGAACACATGGGAAATTTAGGTCTGTTAAGTTTTGAGGCAAACTAGGACCGGAGCAGTCAGGTTGAAAGAAAGACTAATTATTTCCCACTTCACTAATTGGCTTGAAAACTCTAGTCTCGCTACTCTAGACCTCATGAAATATGCACATGGCGTGTATTTATTTTGCAATTACTTCGCAATCCCATATGAGCTCATTTCACGAATTGTAATGCTATTTAATACACATTCTAACACTTAATTTAAATCCTAATTTCACAGATCTCTCTAGGGACACCACATGCACTCGGTTGGATGGTATCGGGTTATGCCATGTTCCCAAGTGAACGATGCAGACACATATCGGGATGTACGACGTCCGTGTTCTGCCATCCAGACTGGAGCAGCGACTTTGAGTCGATGACGTAATGACAGTGGCCATGCCATACCACGCAGGAGTGGTCCACATCATATTCGTTATTTTCGTACCTACAGCTAATTAATATAATCAGTCTGCATTTACACACAATATTTATAACTAATACATCTCTGGTTTTACACTTCAACATGTATATCATAGTTGTACTTTCGTACCATATTTACCAACGGAAAAAAATTTCTTGGTTCAAACCGTGCAGGAAAACTAACATTCGACAAGAATCTTATTGAAGTTTGCATTGTTGCCAAATTCTATGTCTTCCCTTATTGGGTGGTTACAAGGAGGTAGTGCACTCTACTGCCATAATTTGTAAAGAGGCAGTAGTAGTTGTGTGTTTTCTGTTGCGTAGTTCATTGTTCTTATAATGAAAGGTTTATCTCAATCAGATTGTATTTTTTTCTAAATTTATACCATTGCAAGGTATCTATGATAATAGGTTATGTGCCTGGTACGGAATTTGGAAAAGTGTTGTTTAGTTAAGGCAGAGAAAACTTTGTGTAAGGCTGGAATTTATTGTGTGAAGCGGAAAGTTCATGTAGCAAGCATGGCGGCTGTAAACAGCGTACCTCCAAGCTCTAAACAGTTTGACAGTACTTGTTTTTGTGACTGGGAATTTAGATTGAAAATCCGTTTGGAAAGAGAACAAAGTCTAGAAGCTTTAAGTGAAAAGAACAGTGAAACTTTCGAAAATAATTTTTAAAAATGGACTTAAAAGCACGGGACATTATCGTACAAGCTGTTAAAGACAGTGTGATGGGAGCCATTAAAACGAAAATTTCAACAAGGGATATGTTTTCAGCACCTGAAATCTACATATACGAGACAATGTTTGTCAGCAAGAGTGGATTTAAAATGAGAACTGGGGGAAATACGATTCAAGAGAGTTAGTTTCTTGGATTTCTTGGATAACTTCTTACGAAAAGCACAAGAGATACGTTCAACAGGTGCTACCTCAAATGACGAAGAAGTGATATCACTGCTTCTTATCGCTATGCCCAGGTCTTATCAGACATTTACCACAACGATTGACATACTATTTTCGCAAACTTCTGAAGAGGTGACAATCGAGTTTGTAAAAAGAATAACTGATTCAAGAATAAATGCGACAGTTGAGAGAAAAAGGGCAAATGGGGAACGCAGGAAAGTGTAGCATTTTATGCATCAGGCTCTACAGGACGAGGTAAACAGTCTAATTGTNCCAGAATTGGGGGAAAAATAATTATAACAGTGGTGGTCGTGATAACGGGTACAAAAAGAAGTGTTTTTTGTGTTCATGATGGCAATGATAGATATGAAAAGGCGTTCGTATCAACAGTGAATGAAAAAACAATGGTATCTGTAAACTATGTTAACGTGTCGTGGTCGAGGTGACCCAGGGCTGATTGAGTGTAGAATTGCCTGGTGCCCTAACCCAGTGGAGAGTTAGTGTTGTGGTTTGTTCGGTCGACGGCCCAGGGAGCACTGGAGGCCTCTGTCAGTTTGCAGATGATGTGGTCACATACTTAATGTTACACTATTTACATCTCATGAACAGGATGTAGGCCATTTCGTACTCCTGAAATATATAGAAATGTGTGGGTGATACTACAAGAGCTGTAGCACCCTACATGTCCAGGAGGACAATGAATCAACACTTATTGAACTTTGTAAAGCTGTTCACTCACTATGATTGATTACGTGTGAATAATGAAAGAAAACGGACCCAGCACTTACAGTCTGTCGGTGTCCTTTGTGTGAAAATGAGTGTGGTGTCATGTGGACACGCAATAGCATTAAGCTCTCTGGTGAGAGTGCATGTGGTTCTTACCTCGATACAGAAGAGAAAGAAATCAAATGTTCTGGTCAATTAAGTTACTATTGCAATGAAGTGATAACAGCCTAACTGATGGTACCAAGGGGGCTCAAGGAGCGGACGACCAACACTGCTGTTCTGGCACGAGTGCTGAGACCAAATGGACGAGTATCATCGGCAACCGTCACAAATTACGAGAACCGAGCTCAAATGCCGAATGGTAAAACATGACATAAGAACTATGTAACATTATTGCAATGGTGAAAAATTATAAAAATTAAAAGAAACACGTTGATGACACCCCTGTTGATTAACAAATGTTTTTTATGGTTGATTTTGTGAAGTTGACAGAGAGTGTCACCGCGGGAGGACTTTATTTGCAGTCGCCCTTTATGAAAACATAATTACTCTTTTATAAATAAACATTAAATAGACTATTATGTTTTCTTGAGAAAAGTGTCTGTATTTCACTGGCTACAGGGTAACATCGTCGAGGTTACCCAGGGCTGGTTGGATGTTATATTGCCCGGCGCCATAACTCAGTGGTGAGGTAATGATGAGCGTCGTCCGGTCGACGGCCCATGGGGACCCTGGTAATCCTCCGCCAGTTTGTTGATGGGAGTCGCTTACTTACGGTTGCACTTTTTATATCTGATGGTGCTAACAGAATGCAGGTTATGCTACAAAGGATGCCCTGCAATGAATTGACACTGATTTCACTTGGTTGACCGGTTTATTCACTGTCCTTGCTACAGGTAAATAATGCGAGATGATGCATGATAATGGACCCAGCACTTAAGCGGTGAAAAACACGGGGTCTTTTCTTGAGATGCGATTGTGTTAAACTCTCTGGCGAGAGTGCGGGTAGCTCTCCCCTCAGTACATGAAAGATAATACAAATGTTCCGGTTGACTGATATATATATTGTTGTGAAATGATTGCAGCCTACATGCGAATACTGAGGGGGCTCGCGAAGCGGCCAACCACGCCGCTGGTCTTGTTCAGGTGCTGAGATGAACTGGGGGTGAGTCATTTCCACTGTCGGCACAAGTGACGACAACCCACATCAAAGGCAGAACGATGAAACATTACATGTACACTCTGTGATGTGATTATGAAGGTGAAAAATTGTATGAATTAAATAAAACACATTGGTGACATCCCTGTTTATTAAAAAAATGTTCGTTAATGTTAAAGACGTGAAATGGACGGGGAATGTCACCACACTAAATCATTTCTTCCAATGCTGGAGGCCTTTATAGGCAATCTCTATTTTAGAAAACATAATAACTCTTATATAAATTCACATTAAATTAGTTACTACATTTTCTCATAAAAGTGTTTGAATTTCACTTCCGATGATGCGTTGAATTACACTGGCTACAGCATTGCCTGTCTCTTGAAGGGATGTATGAGTCCACCTGGGCAAAGGGGTGTGGAATGCCATGCTTGATTGCCATTTATACAATGAAAAACACCCCTGGCTGTAGCAGTGAATGCTGTGACTGTGTTCAATATGTTTATAAAGATTCTGTTCACTACTGGATGACACTTTGGGGGCACCTATCTCTTCAATTCCGGCCTACCAGCCAGTTAACGTCAACGGGTGGTGCATTGCATAGTATTTAGCCGCCCAAGCTGCGAGGACGCAACGAACAATTGCCAGTGTACCAAACGGTATGTGGCTTTGGAGTAAACACTGTTTCAGGCCCCACTAGCCATTTATTAAAAGAGTTACGTCTTGTAATAATTGAGTCGGGAGGTCTCTTGAGTTGCGTAATCCTTGTCGGCAAGAAGGTACAAGTGCTGTTCTTGTCAACCCGCACTACGCACTCTTGGCCTATGTAGTTTGTGCGGCCCGTAGTAGCTGGTGTAGTTGTTGTGACAGCGGCAGTCTGAGTGGGCACAAGGAACTCGTGGACGCGTGGTTCACGTCAGCCTCCCCTTCCACAGCCACCTTTGCCGAAGCTTTTGCAGTATATATGGCTTTACATTCTGTTAACCATTTCAAGTTCACAAAGTATCTGATTTTATCAGATTCATGTAGTTTATTTACGGACTTGTATTCTACTGCCCATATAGAGGAGCTTATATGGCTCATACGGGAACAGTGCAATCTTTTGGATAAACAAAATGTTTTTGTCCTCTTCATGTGGGTGCCAGGGCATGTCGGGATTCAGGGGATTGAGATGGTGGAAAAAGTTGCGAAATTGAGTTTTTTACAGGATGTCTCGAAGCCCCTTCTTTCCTTTTCGGTTTTGTATATCATATTAAACAGGGAAATTTTCTGGCTTTGGAAACAGACGTGGGAAACTTATACTTCGGTTTCTAACACTTTAAATGCACGATAATTACTACATATTCTCGGCAAGAATATCATCATTGTAGTTCTCGTAGTTTAGCAGTTATTTATTTTCGTTTCCTTTCAGGCCATAAGGCACCCCAGTCTTATTTGTATAAACTTCATGTAGTCCCTCATCCCTCCTGCGTCTGCAGTGCCCCTAGTGCAGATTTGACCTTTCTCTTGTTTTAATGTTCCACTGGTGATGATTAAAAATCTATATATACCACCCTTCAACAACTTAATTAGAGGTTTCCTTTCTCTTACCCTTCGGTCCTTTTTATGACCCTCGGGTAGTTTGTGACCTTCTCACTCGGTTTTTATGTGAACAAGATATAATTATCTGATTTTTAGAATTTGGTGTCCTGTTAGTTGTCCTAGGTGACCAGCCCTCTTCTACCTTGCTATGCCTTGTTCTGTGGCTTTTTTTTTCGCTCCATGGTTGATGAGCATCTATCGAGAAGATTAGTATTTGTTATCCCGTCTGGTTTTGATCCTTGGTTGTTTTCCGGTTGTTCTTCCAGAGTATTTGTCTTTGCTCCAATTTTTTGGATGTGGCTGTATGCTGGGTTGATGGCGACATTATCATTAAAAAAATGTAGCCGCTTTCAGTTACGGTTCGTTTTTTTGTATTTCGGCGTCGGGGTTGTGTCGTTATTTTGTGTTTGTGCCGTTTTGACAGTTTTCGTGTGTTAAATAACCTTCGAATTTTGGATATTTCGTTTTATTAAGGTTTTGTTGTTCTTTTGTTTAATTTGGAATTGTCGATGATGGCCGTGTTCCTATCCATAGGCCATTATAACTTCTAAAAAAAAAGTTGATTTGGCTGTGCGATGTTAACAGACTGTGGAACATTGAAGAAGTGTACTGTATACAATGCAAGTGTCAGAACTTCTATTTGCTGTTNCCCAAAAATATTCCCCTCCCCTTCCCCGGCCTGCACAGGAGCAGAGGAGGGAGGCAGCGCTGCCTGGTTTGTGGCTCTACTTTAGTTTTGTTGTGCGATAAATGTGGGAATGTTTAAGTTAAAAACAAGAATTTGGAAGAGTTACAGGTTATTTTTTTTTTTCAATAAGATTAATAATTATTGTAATTGTCAAAGTTTGGTAAAGTTACTTTAAGTTTGTAGGTTCGTGACACGAAGAAAGTTCTGAGATTGAATATGAAAAGGAGTTGACTCCTTTGNTTTTTTTTCAATAAGATTAATAATTATTGTAATTGTCAAAGTTTGGTTAAGTTACTTTAAGTTTGTAGGTTCGTGACACGAAGAAAGTTCTGAGATTGAATATGAAAAGGAGTTGACTCCTTTGGTGTTTTTAATTTTTCTATACCAGTTACTGAAGGTAGCTGGTATTTAAAGTGTTACTGGAAGAAGCTGTTTACGAAATATAGTGTAGAGAACCATATTTGAGATTTAATTTCTTAATTATGTCTGGTTTAAGAAATTAGCTGTATTTATTAATATGTTTTGGTTGTATGAGTGGTCTCCTAAGACGAGTGTTTAATTTTGGGTGTAAAAAACACCGCTTAAAACAAATATATTTAGCGTAAAGTCGCTGAGGGCGTGTATTTTTAGTATAAAAAGTAGTAATTATGTTTTTGTTGAGTATTACTACGAAATAAGTCCGTAGTTTAATAAATATGGCTTGAAAAACGAGTAAGAAATAGTAATTGTAAGTCTGCGAGTTGAGAGGTCCGTGATTGGCCGAGGGCTCCCGCCAATGGCGGGGCTCCCGTAGCCGCTCACAAGATGGCCGCGCTGGAGTGTGGCACGAGACTCTTGGTAATTTCGAAAAGTGTGTCGGGAAAATTAAATGTTTTATTTCAATGGCGCGAGTTGGGTAGAACGAAAGGTTATAATCTTTAAAAAGTCCGAGATGACTTGGATTATTTTTAAATTACCCATTTATAGGTTAAATGATGATTTTAAAAATCTAAAATAACGATTTTGAAATAAATTTCCTACAAGTGGCAAGGAATCGTGCGGTCTTTATAAGCTTTGGCTTTGTGTTTTAGTAAGGATTTCTTAAGGTAAATAGTGGTTTTAAACAGCAAATTGGCGGTGCATATGTTATTGAATTTAAATATACCAGAAGTTTCCAGAGAGACTGACGGAAGGATATAAAATTTTTAACTAACCTGTGGGAATGAGCTGAGGTCCTCAAGAAGCAGAAAGGTTGTGTTTGGGCCGTTTTGACCGTTTTCGTGTGTTAAANGTCCTCAAGAAGCAGAAAGGTTGTGTTTGGGCCGTTTTGACCGTTTTCGTGTGTTAAATGGACCTTCGAATTTTTTATATTTCGATTTATGAAGGTTTTGTTGTTCTTTTTGTTTCATTTGGAATTGTCGAAGTTTGGCCGCTTTGCTCCTAATAGGCCAATATGACTTCTAAAAAAAAAGTTGGTTTGATTGTGCGATATTAACAGACTGTTCAACTGGTTTTGACTCTTAGAGGTTTGCATTTTAGCTGAGTAATTGTCGTGATGAATAAAGTTAGTAACTTGGAATCGAAGCATATTTTGCATANATTAAATGTTTTATTTCAATGGCGCGAGTTGGGTAGAACGAAAGGTTATAATCTTTAAAAAGTCCGAGATGACTTGAATTATTTTTAAATTACCCATTTACAGGTTAAATGATGATTTTAAAATTCTAAAATAACGATTTTGAAAAAAATTTCCTACAAGTGGCAAGGAATCGTGCGGTCTTTATAAGCTTTGGCTTTGTGTTTTAGTAAGGATTTCTTAAGGTAAATAGTGGTTTTAAACAGCAAATTTGCGGTGCATATGTTATTGAATTTAAATATACCAGAAGTTTCCAGAGAGACTGACGGAAGGATATAAAATTTTTAACTAACCTGTGGGAATGAGCTGAGGCCCTCAAGAAGCAGAAAGGTTGTGTTTGTGCCGTTTTGACCGTTTTCGTGTGTTAAATGGACCTTCGAATTTTTTATATTTCGATTTATGAAGGTTTTGTTGTTCTTTTTGTTTCATTTGGAATTGTCGAAGTTTGGCCGCTTTGCTCCTAATAGGCCAATATAACTTCTAAAAAAAAAGTTAGTTTGATTGTGCGATATTAACAGACTGGTTTTGACTCTTCGAGGTTTGCATTTTAGCTGAGTAATTGTCGTGATGAATAAAGTTAGTAACTTGGAATCGAAGCATATTTTGCATANCGAGGTTTGCATTTTAGCTGAGTAATTGTCGTGATGAATAAAGTTAGTAACTTGGAATCGAAGCATATTTTGCATAGTGGTATTTTTCATCCTGTTCTTAGATTGTTACAAACTCCTAATGTAGGGATTTCTCCACATAATTTAATGTACCCGCTATTTATTGGGTATGAATGACTACGTTTTTACTAGTCACATGTGCTTGTTTACCGGCAAATCAAAATGGGTAATTGTCTTCTTTTTTTTTTTGCTGTATTAAAGTTGCTGGTTAATTTCTGCATAGGTGTGATTTTGTGTTTATTCGGGCGCTATGCCATTGTGAGTGGGTCGTTCTGTATTATCGTGGAAATGGGTTGAGTTAGAATAATTGTTAAAAAAAAAAAAAAGGAGCGAGAGCGGTACTGATACGTCTTTGTTTCCATCCTGCGTTGAAGTGAGAGGGTTTCCCTCGGTAGAAGTTTGAAAGACTGGATCCAATGGGTTCAAATGTACGTTCCTTTGAAATTATCATTACTGATTATTTGTAGCATGATATTGAGGTTAGCTGAGCATGAGGAAGTGCAGAAAAATTCGGGATCACCTGACATTGAGGAAATGTTTTTTGGGTAATTATTAAGTTTAGTGACTTTTCTGAAGAAAACATCCTGCATAAACAAAATTAGCATTAATTGATTCTGCACAGCTTACATAGTTAATATTCAGGAGGGCGTCATGTTAAAATAAGAAGAACGTATTAAATAAAATAATTAAGGTTACGAGTAGTTTGCCGCTTTGGACCACGGGGCTCCGCACCCATCGGAGTCCCCAGGGGACAAGGCGGAGGTCATCGCAGACCATCTTGTCTCTACATTCCTGCCTGTTTTCCCACCCAGAACTCCTTCATTAATTCCTACTTCTTATCATCCACCCCCACCCCCCTGCCCGGGCGACATTCGCCTAGCCACTCCTGGTGAAATTCATCACCATGTTTCTTGTATACGTTTAAAATCCGCTCCTGGTCCGGACCGTGTACATCCGCGGCTGGTCTAATCACTTCCCCGTAAGGGATTACTTTACCTTACTAGGCTAATCAATGCCATACTCCTGACTGGCTACTTTCCGCTCGCTTGGTGGACTGCGATAGTAGTTCCCCTTCTCAAGCCGCGTGCTCCAGCTCACCTACCATCAAGTTATCGTCCCATCAGCCTTCTTTCGGATTTTTCAAAAGTAGCCGGGCGTGTTATACTTTCCTGTTTAGAACGTCATCTCACCCCGTTCGGCCCCCTTCCAGCATTTCAGGTTGGTTTCCGCCACGGGCTTTCCGCACAACATGCGGTGACCCGCGTCGTCGTCCAGATAACAGCAGGTTTCACTTCATTTCGTCATACCGACTTGGTCTTATTGGACCTCTCGAAAGCCTTCGATACGGTCAACCATCACGCGCTTTTATTGAAGCTGACCTATCTGGGTTTCCCCCCTGCCCTCATTCATGTTCTTTACAATTTCCTTTCTAATCATTAATTTCGCGTTCGCGTATCGTCCACCTTATCGCAGTCTCGCTCCATCCCGGCTGGTGTCCCGCAAGGGGGCCATCCTTTCTCCTCTCCTTTCTTCCCTTTTCACCTCTGATATACCTGTTCCCCCTTCTTGTGAGTTGACCCTCCATGTGGATGACACGGCAGTCATGTTTTCGTCTCGCCACATTTCACCTCATCTTTCACGCGCACTCACATCCCTCGCTGATTACTTTATTAGTTGGGGTATTCAGGCCAACACAGCCAAGACCCGGGCTGTCTTATTCACACGCCGTTTCCCGGGACCCTTAACCTCGCTTAGTTGCCGTGGCACTATCGTTCCGTGGGAGCCTTCAGCCAAGTATTTGGGAATTCATCTCGACAGTGGTCTGCGTTGGGGCGTACATTTTGCGGAGACTGTGGCAGCGTCCCCGAGGTCATTATTTGTCCTTGCTCCATTGTTGAAGGCGGCCAGCCCATTGCCTTTTTCTGTCAAACTAGTTTTGTTTCACGCCTATGTTTTCAGTATTCTTTTATATTGTGCTCCTGCTTGGGCCCATGCCTCTCCTACTGCCTATCGACCATTAACTGTTTTTTATAGATTGGCCCTACGCCTTCTGCTCGGCTGTCGCTTGTGGACTCCCATCCCTGTCCTTTTGCAACATTCTGGTCAAGAGTCTTTCATTACCCTAGTTCACCGTCGAGCTGATTGTTTTTTTCCGAACGCTATCCCGACATCCCAATCCGTTAGTGGCATCCATGGCTTATTACGATCCCACTCTCGTATACCCGCATCGCCGCCTTAAGGATTATGCCTTAGTGCATCCGCCTTGATTGTTTAGTTTTGTTCATAGACCATCCAACCCTAGATTGTTCTGAATATTATATCCTAATTTTTATTGTTCCTTTGTAGCAACTGTCTCGATCACATTACCTTTTCCCTGTCTGGTTATGAGTTTCCTGGTTACTTGCGACAGTGTGTTACTGGTGCAGGTTCCAGGCTACCTCAGTTTCCTCAATTTTTGCTCCCGGTTACTTAAGTACTTTTCCTTATACTTGTTTTGCATTTCCTTCGTATATGTGTACATGACCGGCTAATAACATTGGTATCACAGTTATTAATCACCGTAAATTTCCTACGAATTTCCTTTATGGAATGGCCTGCGTGTTTTCTGTCAGTTCAGTCTTGCTAATGGATTTTATTTAATTGTGCCCGTTTCCGGTTAACATTGGTATGGGATTTTTCCCTTTAATTTAAGACAAATTCTTTATTCTGTAATAATTTTCCCTTTAATTTTATTTTGTGTTGCCCTCATGTCATAGTGTACTACGCTCAATACCAGCCCATTACCTTTTGTTTCTATTCCTGGTAATTGTAAATAATTTTCTTATACTTCATTTTAAATATCCTTCCAGTACATGTGGTATTTACCTGCCGTTTCTATTGGTACCACTGTTATTCATTTCCTACTCGTTTTACTTTTCATTTATTTCATGCAATGGCCTGTGCACCTACTTTCAGTCTGTATAACAGCTGCTATTTCCCTTTAATTTTATTTTGATTTCTTTTTAATACAATTTGGTGTTGTACCCACTACCGACATACGTTCCGCATTCACTTTAACTTTTGGACTAACTTTCATTTTATTTTCCCTCACCACATAGTGCGCCAAGTTCACTCCCAGCGATGTGGTATTTTCTAGCTGTTTTAAATTAGTGTAACAGCTATCTATATTTTCGTCACTTTTACTACAAATTCATCATGTGCAATTGTCTGCGCGCTTACTTCAAGTCTGTGTACTCCGAATTTATTACATGCAAATAGTTTGCTCGCCTACTTTCAGTTTGTGTAACGGATACTCATCCCTTCAATTTTTATTTTGTTTTCCTTTCAAGCAATTGGTTTTGTTTTCCTCTCAAGCAATTGGTGTTGTACACACTTCCGGTTAATTAAGGTAGGGGATTTGAATTTCCGTTTCATTTAATATTAATTTTTTATTCCGGCATAACTTCCCCTTTAATGTTTATTTTGCGTTTCCCTCATGTCCTAGTGTACTATGCTCAATCCCAGCCCATTTCCTTTTGTTTCTATTCCTGGTAATAGTAAATAATTTTCTTATACTTAATTTTAAATATTCTTCCAGTACATGTGGTATTTACCCTCCATTTCTATTGGTACCACGGTTATCGATTTCCTACTCGTTTTTACTTTTCATTTATATATGCAATGGCCTGCGTGCCTACTTTCAGTTTGTGTAACAGCTGCTATTTTCCCTTAAAGTTTGTTTTGATTTCTTTTAATACAATTGGGTGTTGTACCCACTACCGGGATACAATCCGCACTTCCGTTAAATTGTGGCATTTTCATTTCACCCATAATTTTTTGAATTTCCTTCACCTCATAGTGGCCAGTCCATTCCCAGTGTTGTGGCATTTTCTAGCTGTTTATGTTAGTGTACCAGCTATCCAATTTCTTGTCACTTATTATAAATTTATTATGTGCAATAGTTTGCGCACCTACTTCCAGTGTGTGTAACATATATTTTTTCCTTTTGTTTTTCCCTCTTTGCTATTGGGTGTTGTTCCCACTTCCGGTTAGTATCAGTTTCGGGTCTGGTTTTTCCCTTTAATTCTGGTATAGTTCTTTTTCCTGGACTACTTTTCCCTTTACTTTTCTTTTCAATTTTCCCTCCCGTCGTATGTCAAGTCTCCTATTAGATGATCTCTCCTCAAAGGTTAAACTACCCTTTAATTTGTTTTAATTTCCTTTCATGTACTTGGGTTTTGCCCATCAGCTAATGTCCGCTCATCATAAGCATTTTTCCTAGGCTTTCGGCGTATTCACAGCTCGCTTTAATCTATATACCCTGTAACTTTGCGTGGTTTATATTTTCAATGTATATGCAGTTAATTGCTCTTCCCTTTCCTAACCTACTCGGTTGGAGGTTCTGGCTCGCAGTTTCGATCCGCCCAAATTTCCAATTGGTTTCCTAATAAATTCAAGGCCTAGCTACCCTAACAAGATCAGCTCTCCACAAACCGACCCCTCTACCACTTCCCTCTACCGGAAACATGGCTAGGAGGGGTCAGCAGCTTGGGCCATATTACAAGCTGTCCTCTCTGTTAATATTACCCTGTCCGGGCCCGCTGCGGCACCCGGACCTGGTGTTGCAGTGTGCTTGCAGTCCACTTCTAACGAAAGTATAACTTCTTCTTGCAGGTCAGGAGCGGGGAGGATGGCTCGCGTTCTGCTCCGCAGCGCGGCGCCATACAGCTAAACCTTTCATGGACGTGGCGGTGCGTGCGGGCGGGCGCGGAGCGGCCTCCTCTCTCCATGACTGCTGCTTCAGCCTCGCTATTCGCTATTTATAAAGGGGGCCTGCTCCCCTTAGAAAATTAAAAATTGTGGTTGTTGCAGGTCATTATACTTAGGCCTTTCGGCCTCTGCATTTACCTTGGTGCTTGTTCTGAACGTGGTGAAATGAATGAACATGGTTTGTTGTTTCGTGGATGTTTTTATGATAATGTGGTGCATGGCCATCGGGGGTCACTGCCCTCCCTCCTCCTCATCCGAGACCTTCTTAATTATGCCTCGGCTGAGGCGAGAGAGGGGAGTTGTAGCCACTGGTACCTTATCCCAGCCTCCCTGGCGCCATCTCTGGTGTCAGGGCGGCCAGGGTTTCAGTTCCCAGTCTGGAGTATGCATTCTTCGCATCTCGTCTCCCATACCTCACCCTGCTACAGGTTTCCCCCTCTTTTGTAGGCAGCTGTTGTTGCCTACAGAGCCAGGTGTAGGCTTTAGCCATTAGACTTTTGAGGGGTGGGTGGTAAAAATTCGGACTTACGGGGTTTGTGGCCCTCGCCAGCGGTCCTTTAAGTTAACTAGGCTTGCGGAGTTTTGGCTCGCGCCAGTGGCCTGTAACTGCAGCTGGATTAGGCAGGAAGCGAGATGTTTACTCTTTACATATCTCCGGGCCTCCCTAGGATGAGAATGAATGTCTGGTGCTGTGAAATGTGTCCTAATATTAAGCGTTTCATTGTAGCTGTCGCGCCCCGCACCTCCAAGCACCACACAGCGGACACCGAACCAGCAGACACCAAGTCCACAGACAGTGAGCCAGCAGATACTATTCGGCCTGCCTCTCCACAGAAGAGCTCGGTAATCCCATACGTCTACGTGTTAATTGTGGGTTAATCAGGGTTTTTAAAATTAATAAATATATTTTTTTTTATTATTATTTATATTATATGTAACTTTATGTATTATCTTTTTTTAAATATATATACATATACATGTACACTTTTTCAATATACATATACACACATATCTTTTATTTTATAATCTTTTTTTGTAATGATTATATATTTATATGTACACACACATCATAGCACTCAATCATTCTCTCAATCATGCACACATTCATTCATAGTCTGAGTCCCCTTATATAGATGGCTTCATTAGTTATCTATGTAGTAATATGCAGTAATATGTATAATAATAATAATGAGAATAATAGTGATAACTAGTGATAATACATATAATATGTACATACTAGTGATGCAACAAATGTCGATTTTTCCACATTCGCGAATGCGAATGCGAATATTCACCTCCGACATTCGCGAATGCGAATGCGAATGTTGGTTTTTCAAATATGGCGCCAAAAGCATGCGCCTACGAACTCGAATTTTACCGCGCGTTTATAACTGGCCGGCCGGGAGGCCATGTTAAAACCGAGAGTAGCCAAAATGCCCCGACTCTGAACGAAGTAAACAAATCGTGAGTGCTGGCTTACTGAATGAAGTTCGCTGCTAATAATGTTTTCGTAAATATTTAGTTTGAGGTTACCTTGACGCGTACCGCTCATACATACCAGTAGTGGCGGCACTATTCTTACCCATGCCGTAAACCGATGGCCTAACGACCAGAGGAATCCCCGAGCTCGAACCAACTGCACCTGTCATGTTGCCTGAGTCACGACATGACGCTGCGGATGCGGGGAGTCCCGGGCAGATTATCGCCCCTCGCCACAAGAAATTACAAATCGGGGAAAAACAGTGCACCCCGCCTACCCCTATTCCACCGCAAACACGAGAGGGTAAGTCCCGAGTCCTATGGAAAAAAGAACAGAAACGTATATATACAGGAGCCACGGAGGACAGTTAAGTCAGTTACGCGACAGTTAAGAGAGTTACGCGNCTGCTAATAATGTTTTCGTAAATATTTAGTTTGAGGTTACCTTGACGCGTACCGCTCATACATACCAGTAGTGGCGACACTATTCTTACCCATGCCGTAAACCGATGGCCTAACGACCAGAGGAATCCCCGAGTTCGAACCAACTGCACCTGTCATGTTGCCTGAGTCACGACGTGACGCTGCGAACGCGGGGAGTCCCGGGCATGTTATCGCCCCTCGCCACAAGAAATTACTAATCGGGGAAAAACAGTGCACCCCGCCTACCCCTATCCCACCGCAAACACGAGAGGGTAAGTCCCGAGTTATATGGAAAATAGAACAGAAACATATATATACAGGAGCCACAGAGGACCATTAAGTCAGTTATGCGACAGTTAAGAGAGTTACGCGAGAGTGAAGGACAGTTGAGGTCAGTTACGCGAGAGTTACGAGACGTTTACGACGGAGCAGCAGCGACAAGACAGTTACAACGCAGTTACGACGGAGTCGGGAGTTACGCCGGAGTCACGAGAGAGTCAGATACGAGGAACGACGAGCGACGAGGAGAGAACTGCACGTCCAGGGATCGAGCCCAGGACTTCGCGGGAGAGACACCGAGACAGCACGACAACACCAGCCACCAGCATCGAGGTAATTTCAGCAACCCGCCGAAACCCCCCCCCGACGCAAACATTCGCCGAGACGTGTGTAGGGCGCGGGATAGCTAGATTCCACCGTCCGAGGAGATATAAAAGGGGCTAGGTCTCATAGATGTACAGGACACTGTAACTTTGGACAATAAAAGTTAAGCGTGAATAAACGCTTGGGTCAATGCAGAAACACAGTGGGGAGAATCAGCAGCCCAAGGTGCTGTTAGCCAGCACCGTAACAAATTATTACGTACCCTGCTATCCACCCTCCTGTATGGTATAGGTGGGAGCAGCGTCGAGTCAACATATTTAAGTTTTGTTTTTAACTTGTAAAGACTCTATTGTTGTAATTGTACAGTGATAAGTGATATTTCAAAATGAAGCGGTCGTATGTGATGCTGAAAATGTGAAATGCAAAATATGTAATAAACAATACTCGCGCAAAGGAAGAACAACAAGTGCTATGAGAAATCACCTGGAAGCTTTGCATAAAAACGAGTATAATGCTTTAAAGAATAGGGAAAATGAAAAGCGAAATGCTTCTACAACAAGTGTTGTGGCCTCCACTTCGCGACAATGTACGAAAACCGACCTGAAACAAATGTCTTTGACTGATTCCGTTGAAAAAGCAAAAAAGTGGGATAACAACAATGCCAAGTCTTTGGAAATTGATAATTTAATAAGCGAAATGATTGCTTTAGTGGACTTACCCTTTAGTTTTGTCGAAAGTGTTGGATTTGTCAGACTATTGAACCATCTTTGTCCGTCGTATAAAATAAAAAGCCGACAACATTTTTCTTTGTTTATATGTGAGAATTTCTACGGCAAAGTCAAAGATAAAATTTTGGTATTAATTAAGTAATTTGAAAAATGGGCGTTTACAACTGATATTTGGTCTGATTCTTGTTCAGGAATATCTTTGCTGAGTCTTACATGTCATGGTATAACAAAAAACTTTGAGAGAAAAATGATTGTGTTAAACGCAGAGGTATTTAACGATGGCCGACATACTGGTGAAAATATAGCTATAAAACTTGAAACCATGTTGTCGCATTGGGAAATACCTAAAGAAAAAGTGCAATGCATTGTTAGAGATGGTGGCACAAACATGAAAAAAGGTATTTCCTTGTTATTAATTAGAGACATTGATTGTTCATCACACCAAATTCAGATGGTTGTCAAGGAGGGGCTTAAGGCACAAGATTCCATTATAACAGTGATTGCAAAATGTAAAAAGATGGCAACACATTTTCATCACTCAAATGTAGCTCAAGATGAACTGGCTGCTCTACAAGAAAGACTCGATCAGCCAAAGCTGAAAATCATACAAGAGTGTGCTACAAGATGGAATAGCAGCTTGTATATGTTAGAGCGTATTTTGAAAAACAAAGATTCGTTATGTCTTTATGCTTCCCAGAATAACAAGATTTCACAACTAACTTCCGAAGAGTGGATTATTGTGGAAAAATAATAACTTTACTCAGACCTTTTGAAGAAATTACCAAACAACTAAGTGCAGCCCATATTTCTGTATCCTCAGTAATTCCATTATTGTCCACTTTGGAAAAAATTATTGGTGAATTTGATGTGACCGACGNTGGAATAGCAGCTTGTATATGTTAGAGCGTATTTTGAAAAACAAAGATTCGTTATGTCTTTATGCTTCCCAGAATATCAAGATAAGTGTTGATTGAAGGCTTCTCACCTAATAACACCTTTTTATAATAACTTTACTCAGACCTTTTGAAGAAATTACCAAAGAACTAAGTGCAGCCCATATTTCTGTAACCTCAGTAATTCCATTATTGTCCACTTTGGAAAAAATTATTGGTGAATTTGATGTGTGGCTGCTTACGCAACCCTATACGATTTTAGTTCTTAAACGAGAACTATGTCGAAGATTTTCCCATTTGGAAAATGACGTATTGTTTGCTACGGAAACTTTTATTGACCCAACATACAAATTAAAATTTTTCAAAAATTCTTCTACCAGAGATCAAGTTGTGAAAAATATTTTAGAGTCAATTGGAAACGATGAATCAAGCCTATCGTCTTGTTCAAATCCTAAGCGTGCCAGAATGACTACTCATCGGATTGAAACATCTGGTTCCAGTGCCAGTCTGACAGAGAAATCTACATCTTTAAGAGACACCATGAAATTGCTGATGGATTCCAGCGAAAGTGAAGAAGAAGAAAATGAATGTACCAACCCTATAGAAGTTTTGATGAAAAAAACCATTAATGAATATTTATTAGATAAACGTGTGGAAAATGATGTAGATCCACTTACATGGTGGGCGGTAAATAATAAGAAGTATGGTATTATTTCTCCCATAGCCAGGCAATATTTAGTAACACCACCCACTAGTGTGCCTAGCGAAAGGGTCTTTAGTGGGGCTGGTATTCTTTACACACCCCACAGAAATAGGCTGCAAGGAGAAAAGGCATCAAAGCTTTTATTTCTGAATATTAATATTCCTCTACTCTTATTTAATTACTAAGTGTTTCACTTAATTGTGCTTAGATATCAACAATTTTTCATAGTTTTATTTTTCGAGACAAGTAATGTTTAATGGATATCTTAAAAATTACATAATTAGTGAGTTAGTATTAGTACCAAAGTTAAAATTACCAAAATGTTAAGAACATATTTGTTTTAATTGAAAAGAAGATTATTGTATTGTTTGTTTTCCTTCACAATATATGTTTAACTTTATTCATAAGAAGTCGATTTGATTTACAATTAAACATGATTACTAGTTCATTAAAATATCTCACATATTTGAATAAGATACCCTTTAGGTTGCATAAATGCATATTGTTAAGTGTNATATACCCATTAGGTTGCATAAATGCATGTTGTTGAGTGTTTTTACAAAAGATTTCATTTAAAGTTGATTTGTATAATTAAAAAGGTTGGTTTATATCTTATTCCATTATTTTGTGTTAAAGCAGTTCAATGGATTTGATCATACAGTTGTGTTATAATATAGTTTAGAAGTTTGTCGCTACTCGGCCACCTTAGTTATACAGAGGGTGGCCAGTAGTTCATAATAGTTAAATTATTCGGTGCAGACTAAGGGCACTTGAGGATGTTGCTTTAGGGGTAAACAAATACTCGTAATCTCCGTTATTTAACACACCAGGATTTTATTGATCATAAGGTCACATAGTTATTACACACACTGGCGAGACTGAGCCCCCCTCTAGTCGTAAGCCTGGAGGGCTTGTGGGCTGAATACTATGCGTCGGGGAAGGTTTGTTGAAGGGAGACGTTTCTCTACTTATCTGTAACTGCGGCTTTTGGTGAGTTGTCTTCGTTGGNATTGCGGCTTTTGGTGAGTTGTCTTCGTTGGTAGCTGAGGCATGGTGAGTTGGGTGGCCCTGGTTCAGGCCCTCTGACTGGCTCTCGTTGACGTGCTGTACGAAGTTGGCTGTTTCCTGTGGCTTTAACGGTCTCTCAATGAAGCCCGAGATTAGGGTTCTCCCGTGACTTGCACTTTCCTTGCGATCCCGGCGGGCGTTGCNGACGGTCTCTCAATGAAGCCCGAGATTAGGGTTCTCCCGTGACTTGCACTTTCCTTGCGATCCCGGCGGGCGTTGCTGATTGGAGAGTGCTTCCTCCGCGTCTTTCTTCCGGCCATCGTGTTTCTGTCTGCATTCCTAACCGCTGAAATTGCCACTACGTTTCGGAAATGAACTCATATGTTCTCGGCACTTCTACTCGGTTTGTCTCGGAAATTTACACATGAAGTTTCGGCTGTTCCTGGGTTTCCTCCCCGGTGACATCAGTATTGACTTACTGACTGACTGACGTCGCCATCCGGCGCACAACTACGTCTTCTCGGGGAATGGCGCGTCTCGGACTTCAGATGCCACTCGTTTCCGGGAATTTACTCATATTCTCGTCACTGTTCTCGTCACACGACTCTAATGAGGGCACAGACGTTCTCCCGTTTCGGCTGCTTCTATCTCGTCTCGCGGCTGAACCACCGAACTACTCCCATCTCGGCTGGCGATAATTGCTCCCGAACAACTGACTGCAAACAACTGATTACAACTGATTGCCTGGGCCAGTCCCGAACCCCGGCCCGTTGATACTACTGCTTCTCACCTAACTGCGTTCTCGGTCTTGCATCGCGGTTGAATAACTCCTCTCAAACGACTGCAACTGAATGATCACGACTGAATGACCTCTCGCGACTGAATGACCTGGGCCGGTCCCGAACTCCGGCCCGTTGATACCACTGCCTCTCGCCTAACTGCGTTCTCTGTCTCGCCCATGACTGACGACAACTGAATGATCACAACTGCCCGACGACCATTGAATGCCCGCTCGTCTTGGCTGCTCCTGAATTTAACCCGCCTCTCGATATATTCAAATTGGCTGTCAGCAATTTGTGTCGAGAGAAACCGGGGGTTATCCTCTTTCCTTCGCACATTTTTTGTATAGGATTTAGTGTCTCCTCAGCTGCTCTCACGCTCAAACTAGGGGTGGAGGGGAGGTGTAGCAAGCGTCTCTGGGGTTCCCAGCAGCTGTGTTGGCAGCATCTCGCCCTGTTTCCTTCGCCGAGGGCTTATATCAGATAATTTTCGGGACTTTCCCTGTTTCCTTCGGCTGCGGTTCATCCCAGCGTATTTTTAATATATCGGGACTTCCCCGGGGGTTATTTCTCAGGGTGTGAATACAGCGCAATTCCTATCCTCTGTACCCGCCAAGCATCAAGTTTTAAGAAATTACCTGCCTTAATTTGATTTTGCTTAGGTAAATAAGAATAAAAGAATATCAAGAGTGTGTTTCTGTTATGTAATCTAGTGAATAACTACAAGGCTGTTTCCCAAATATCATTCAAATACACTCTTATACATAAAAAATATGTTAATAAATAAAAATATCTTAATCATAGCAGTTGCATTATTATTTAATAAACATTTTCACTTTTCATTGCCAAATACATTCGCAAAATATTGGCATCATTCTTGCGAATGCGAATGCAAATGTTTAAAAACATGCGAATATTCGCGAATGCGAATATTCGTTACATCACTAATACATACTGCCCTCTTAGGCAATGTCATCTTTGTCAAGTTACAGGAGGGAGGAGAAGTGCTTTGGGTCGTCTCCGCCTCCACACCAGCCTTTCATCATAATCCGCCAGCTCACGAACCAGGGGGTTTTCATTCGTCGGGGTCTTCTTGTACAGCTCTGTGGCCAGTTTGTGTATGTGTTGTGCAAAAGTGTCCATTTTAAGTTCCTTGTGTAAATGTTCATTGCGTGTGTGTGTACCTGGGTGCGTTTACTATGACGCGGAGGACCCTGTTCTGGAAGCACTGAATTTTTCTGAGGTGACTACGCATCACCCAGACGGGTGATGCGTAGGTGAGGATGGGGCGAATGAGTGATTTAAAAATGATAACTCCATTACTTGTACGAAGTGAACTATGGCGGTGAATTAGTGGAAGCAGCTGCCTTAGCCGAGAGTTGGCCCTGGCAAGCTTAGTATGGATGTGGTGTTTCCAGCTTAGGGTCCTATCCATGATTACACCCAGGTACTATTTCATGTTTCTTGTTGCTTAATCCCTTAGTGTAACTTTTTTCCGGTTTTCTTACCTCTCCACTTTTATTTTCCGTGACTTGCATGGAGCAGGGTGGTCTCCTCCTAATTTCCCGGGCTGTTGTTGCTCCCGGCATTCTTACATTCGCCTGTTCTGTGGGTTGTGTGGCCTACTGAGATTACTTTACATAGTTATTAAGTATGTTATGTCTATGAATACTTCTCGTAATATTTATTTCTCTTTCGTTTACCCGGTTATTCGTGGTAACCTGTGCTATTGTTCATTATTTTCGCATTTTTCCATGTAATATTGCGAAGTTCATAGTATACGTTTTATATCCTTTTCGGATGTGTGTAAATGTTTCTCAATAAGTTTTTCATATCGTGTTTTGTCCCAGACGCCTTGTAGGTGTCCATAGAGTGTATTCTCTTGTCCACCCTTTTCACCTGCAGCGCGTTCGCCGTAGGTTGCTTGTTTAATTCAGATTATCTGTCTTATTTACAGTATTGTTTTTAGTAATATTTTTGCTGTAGTGTTTTTATTAATCGTGTGTTTGCCCTAATGTGGCGTCTAAGTTATTTCCTATATTGTATACTTATTGTGCTGCGCGGTGCGCCATATTGTTCCTTTTTATAGTCTATTAGCCCAGTCCTTCTAGCTAAACGTGTATTTAATAACATTAGTTTAAGGTGTAATTTTCATTGCACGCTTGTATAACGTGTGCTTTTTTTTGCATTATCCTAGGGTATTTTGGCAGTGCTGTTATTATGTATAATGTCGTTTCTTTATTAGTAGTTAGGTAGGTCCTGTTTTCTCGTCCCGCATTGTGTTGGATACGGAGGCGGGGCAGTCAGGTGTCCTATTTTAGTTCATATTCACATTCGTTTCATTTTTCTGCTATTTTTGCCTGTGTTTTTTTTCCTAATAACCGTATTTCAGTTGCAGGATGTCGGCATATTTGTGTATGTACTGTCTCTACACGCTACCTGTCACCTGGAGTGCGGGAGCCGTTCCTTTTACATCCTTCCCGGCCTGGACTCGGTCGTATGTGTTTTTATTCAGTTTGTAGTATACCACTTCAGATTGTCCGGTATTCTTGTAACCTATGTACGTATCGAGTGCCCTGAGCGGCCTAATTTTGTTTTAAGTATTAGTGTAAATGTTCTTTAGTTTTACTTAAATTTTTGGCTTTTCTTACCGCCCTGGAGTTCCTTTTTGTCAACTGGGTTTAGTCCAACTCTCGATCCTTTCTTCGTGGCTATTAAGTTCCTTCTACCTCGTAGTTTCTCCCATTTCATGTGAGGCTGTAGACCTTCCTTTTGGATAATTTTCCTAATCCAAATGGGCCTTGCGGCCATTGTTTTCCGATGCCCAAGTATGACTTTTTGGTTGCGTGGACGTCCTTCATCCACCCTTGCTCAACATTCATATAATTTTATTGCTTTTTCCTTTATTTATTTTACCTGCATTTATTCCAATACAATTACACCTATGGTTGTGTGGACGCCTCAGATCCGCAACACATAACACTCATACACCTTTATTGCTCATTCACTTTATTTTCTCCCGTTCTTTTGACACGTCTTTATTTACATATAATACATCTATGGCTGTGTTGACGCCTAAGATCCACAAGCACACAATAACACCCTGTTTATTACATCTCCCCCTTTTTTTAATATTATTTCCTTTTTCTAAATACCCCACTTGAGACATTATACACCTATGGTTTTGTGGACACCTCATATCCACAAGACACAATATTAACATCCTTTTTTTTTACATCTCCACCTTGTTTTTAGATTTATTTATTTCCACATATTTATTCTGACACATCATGCATTTCTGATGTTTGTATTCCCATTTTATGAATTCTTTTTTCCTTTTCCATATATATGTCCTACGGCAGTGTGGGCGCCAACTTCCCACAGGGCTCTATGTCCATTCTTTATACGTTACCTTGTTTCTAATACACTCCTTCTTTAAATGATGTTCACTTGTTTATTACGTTTCTGTCCATTGTTAGTTTTGTTAGTTTCAGGNCTAATACACTCCTTCTTTAAATGATGTTCACTTGTTTATTACGTTTCTGTCCATTGTTAGTTTTGTTAGTTTCAGGTTCTTTTTCCTCTGTCAAAAATTTTTTTTTTCGTAGTTTTAGTTTTATTTTATTGAGTTGGGGGTTTTGGTTATTTTCCCCTATTTCGATGTATTACCAGTTTTTTCTTTTTTACAGTTCACTGGCTCGTTTCCAAGTCCAACTCCGTGCAAGAACGAAATTTTCCGTTGGTACACGTGAAGCTGTAATTTTCTTGTTCATATCGCACCTATATATACTTGTCATTGTCAATAAAGAAAATATGAAATCAAATCAAATCAAATCGCCGCTTTATTTATGTCGGATGCCATGATTTTTGGTGACGTCATGATTCCTGCCGTTACCTTATTGGCCTGTGGGTATTGTTATGTCACGGTGACACGTCACATAATTTTTAACGGACATTTTTGAACAGCTCATTAGTAGAGATGGGTAGGTCCATGATTTTAAAGGAGTCGGGTTCGGATGTAAATCCAGCTCTGCGGACTTACATCCAGGTTCCGTGTCCGCCGGACCTGTATAGGTCTGACTCCTCAGCCGAGCGGACAGCATGTATGTTGGACGCGAATGAATCCGATTGAGGCGGACTGCAATTGTTTTGTTTGACATAGGAGTTACATCGCGACCAGCCAGTAATTTACTGTTAGACGGTACTGTTTGTTTTTATCAAATAAAATAATGTTAATTAAGAAAAAAAACTTTAATTTTATTATAAAATCACAGTGGGTTTGGTTAGCTGAAGAATCAGTCTTGATAGTATAAAAAAAAAAAAACAATATCTGTAGGATTACTTAGGGGGGGAAAAAGGAACTAACTTCTTTGCTAACTTAACTAATAGTTATTATGGTAATAATCAAATTATAAAAGAATCAACATTTAAATAATTATTAGGTATCCAAGTACCAATCAACTTAACAATCACTTCTTGTGAAAGTAAAAAAAAATACAGTAAAACAATTATAAGTTAAAATAATATAATAGTGATAAATGCTATAAAATACAATAAATATTGGAAACAGTCTATTTATATTTAGCATGTAAAACACACTTCAAAACCAAACCATAAAATACACCAGCATTTGATAGTTATTGTAAGTATTTACGATTAAGTGGTTACAAAATATGTTTCCAGTAATAAACTCACCTTTAGACGGAACTATAACACAATCGCACAGTCAATAACAATTTAAAACCCATCAAAACATAAATTCCAAACGACGGTTGGAGCTGTCATGATAAAAGTTTGATAGAAAAAAGAAAAGAAAAGCTTGAAGTGCGAACCGCTCTGATCCACCCGCTCCTGCCCGTTTTGTTTCCAGCACCGGCAACGCGCGTTTTGTTCACTCACTCACTCGCGCCCCATATTCACTCTGCCGGCACAGACCGCGCGCGACTGTGGATACATATCCGTCTTGCACTCGGATTTACATCCAGCAGTACCGGAAATGATACGGGTCCGTGGACACGTATCCATCCAGACCTACCCATCTCTACTCAGTAACCATTGTGTCGTTGCCGGGGTGAGTTGTGACGTCCCAATCCGACGGATTTAAAAACGGAGAAAGCAAGAACGAGTGCTTATGTGCTTCAGTGCGTAATATTCGGCCATGAACGAGTGCTTCAGTGCGTAATATTCGCCTATGTGGCGTTGTAGTAGATCATGGTGTTTCGTTGAGTGAGGTAAGGTTGAATTGGCTGAGGACAGCGGAATTAAACCCGCCGCCTACCTAGGTGAGTTAATTGATTTTCTTCTGATGTGTTTTACAGTTCCGTTAAATCCCTAAAATCCTAAATTCGTAGGTTAGTTTAAAACCCTACAATTCTAGGTTAGTGTAAAACCCTAAAATCCTACGTTAGTGTATAACCATACAATCTTAGGTTGGTGTAAAACCCTACAATCCTAGGTTAGTGTAAAACCCTACAATCCCAGGTTAGTGTAAAACCCTACAATCCCAACTTAATAATTACCTAAAACATACCGGATGTATATGAATTAACTCTCCTAGGTAGGCGGCGGGTACAATTTTCACTGCCCTTGGCCAACTACCATTGTGCATGACTTGCACATTACCTCACTTGACAAAACACCATGATCTACTAAAACATATAAGTAACACCCGCCACATAGACGACTGCCATGCACAGCAGCATTTGTACTTGCACCCTTCATTCTTAAATCACAGGCCTTCGAACGGTCTGATTCGGACATCAGAACTCACATACCACTCGCCACGAATCGCACTGTCTCGCATCTAAACTGCAACGTCTACACATCCACAGTCAATAAGGTGACGGCCGATGCAATTACCTCCAGAATGTCGGGTTCTAGCATATGTTGATGAAAATACCTAATGATGATGATTTTTCGGGTGGCAAATGCTGTTAGTATCTCATGATCACCCTATGACACTAAAACGTCATGGATTTGAGCCTGCAGTGACCCATATGATAAGTTGAAATGTCTGAGGAAGGCACTTTGGAACTCAGCCCACTGTATGCCATAGTGGCAATGGACCACCACCATGTGCGGATTTCCCCCGACAATTGGCTTCCAATGCAGTTAGGCAACTCTGCTTCACTAACACAGTACCTACTCAATCGTCCTGCGCAGTCGCTCAGGAACTCCCACATGTCCTCTTTGGTGTTTCCCACGAAGGTTGGCAGTGACTATAATCGGGTTGGTGTAATGCCCATCCCTGTGGTAAGTGCTACAACTGCTGGTGTTGTTCTGGCCATCTGGTGTGGTGGAGGCCACACATAGCCAGGGGTGGTGTGTAGCACCAATGGGTTTCCCCATGGTGCTGCTGCTCTGTCCATGCCTGTTGAATGCCCTAGTGGGCTGTGTTGTCGGCTGTTGTTCTCACTGCCCTCAGTGAAGGGGCATGGCACCATCACTCATAGTACATCCACGCACTGTTCGCACCTGAAACGTCCCGATGTGTTATTGACCAAGTCCCATTCGGTTGGTCACACTGTTCGTTCACACTCGTCGCAACCAATTCTGCCATGGTTGTCTGTGGTTGTGCATTCTGTTCTTGTGAGGCACTCTGTGTGGTAATTCCTGCGACAAAATACGCACGATATCGTTCCATCACATAATCCTGCACTATGATCTGTTTCGAGCATCGTCGGTTGCGAAAAATATTTAAAATTGAATTTTCTAAAGNGTGCTTCAGTGCGTAATATTCGGCCATGAACGAGTGCTTCAGTGCGTAATATTCGCCTATGTGGCGTTGTAGTAGACCATGGTGTTTCGTTGAGTGAGGTAAGGTTGAATTGGCTGAGGACAGCGGAATTAAACCCGCCGCCTACCTAGGTGAGTTAATTGATTTTCTTCTGATGTGTTTTACAGTTCCGTTAAATCCCTAAAATCCTAAATTCGTAGGTTAGTTTAAAACCCTACAATTCTAGGTTAGTGTAAAACCCTAAAATCCTACGTTAGTGTATAACCATACAATCTTAGGTTGGTGTAAAACCCTACAATCCTAGGTTAGTGTAAAACCCTACAATCCCAGGTTAGTGTAAAACCCTACAATCCCAACTTAATAATTACCTAAAACATACCGGAAGTATATGAATTAACTCTCCTAGGTAGGCGGCGGGTACAATTTTCACTGCCCTTGGCCAACTACCATTGTGCATGACTTGCACATTACCTCACTTGACAAAACACCATAATCTACTAAAACATATAAGTAACACCCGCCACATAGACGACTGCCATGCACAGCAGCATTTGTACTTGCACCCTCCATTCTTAAATCACAGGCCTTCGAACGGTCTGATTCGGACATCAGAACTCACATACCACTCGCCACGAATCGCACTGTCTCGCATCTAAACTGCAACGTCTACACATCCACAGTCAATAAGGTGACGGCCGATGCAATTACCTCCAGAATGTCTGGTTCTAGCATATGTGGATGAAAATATCTAATGATGATGATTTTTCGGGTGGCAAATGCTGTTAGTATCTCATGATCACCCTATGACACTAAAACGTCATGGATTTGAGCCTGCAGTGACCCATATGATGAGTTGAAATGTCTGAGGAAGGCACTTTGGAACTCAGCCCACTGTATGCCATAGTGGCAATGGACCACCACCATGTGCGGATTTCCCCCGACAATTGGCTTCCAATGCAGTTAGGCAACTCTGCTTCACTAACACAGTACCTACTCAATCGTCCTGCGCAGTCGCTCAGGAACTCCCACATGTCCTCTTTGGTGTTTCCCACGAAGGTTGGCAGTGACTATAATCGGGTTGGTGTAATGCCCATCCCTGTGGTAAGTGCTACAACTGCTGGTGTTGTTCTGGCCATCTGGTGTGGTGGAGGCCACACATAGCCAGGGGTGGTGTGTAGCACCAATGGGTTTCCCCATGGTGCTGCTGCTCCGTCCATGCCTGTTGAATGTCCTAGCGGGCTGTGTTGTCGGCTGTTGTTCTCACTGCCCTCAGTGAAGGGGCATGGCACCGTCACTCATGGTACATCCACACACTGTTCGCACCTGAAACGTCCCGATGTGTTATTGACCAAGTCCCATTCGGTTGGTCACACTGTTCGTTCACACTCGTCGCAACCAATTCTGCCATGGTTGGCTGTGGTTGTGCATTCTGTTCTTGTGAGGCACTCTGTGTGGTAATTCCTGCGACAAAATACGCACGATATCGTTCCGTCACATAATCCTGCACTATGATCTGTTTCGAGCATCGTCGGTTGCGAAAAATATTTAAAAATGATTTTTCTAAAGATTGTTCTGTTAGGTTTCAATTAAAAAATGGTTCTTGTGGCTGTTCGAGTTTGAACTGGCACGCGCGTCTGTTGAGTCCCAAATTACCTCGGACCACTCGCGGTCTGTTACACTCTGTACACAATGGCACTCGTTTGCCATTCGAGTTACTACTCCATGCATTTTCTATTAGTTCACTATTATTTCGTTTAATTTCCTGCGTGAGTCGTCTCGCATTTACTAATTCCCCACATGGACATTTTGTTTCTAGGAATAGATTTCGTTCAATTGCTGGTCGCACGTATTTGAGGCAAAAAATTTGTGGTTTCCCAGAGGTGGTGGTCCAATTTAATCTGTAAGTATTCAGCCCTATATCGGCCACGTGGCACGCAGCCGGTAGTCATGGCAGCCGGTCTTTCTATGACGCGTATAGCTGTATCGATTCTACACTTNCCTATATCGGCCACGTGGCACGCAGCCAGTAGTCATGGCAGCCGGTCTTTCTATGACGCATATAGCTGTATCGATTCTACACTCCGCGTGGCCGTAGTGACCCATTACTTCTCAGAGTGGGTGGGGGTGGTAGTGGCCATTAACTCACGTGTCCGAGGCGGTGGGTCACTAATACCTCCCTGCCCAGCAATGGACTGCACTAGAGAAAATTTGTATTGTTCGTTGACAAAAATGGCTGATTACATCGAACTCAATTTGTCATTTTTTTGTTCTAAATGTTCGTTAGAATTAATTTTGTTGCTGAAGGATGCTGAACACTTTTACTTTCTTGCTGTTAACTGACTGAGTTGAACACAGACTGTTTATTTATTACTTTAAATGTTTNTGCTGAACACTTTTACTTTCTTGCTGTTAACTGACTGAGTTGAACACAGACTGTTTATTTATTACTTTAAATGTTTCGTGTTGAGTATGAACAGAATTTTAACACCGAAAATACATCACCTTTTAATATAAATGTTTTGTGTGTTTCATAAATCTGTGTAGTGAGCCCTTTGACACATTACACCCCTCTTTCATGAGCAATTTATGTTCGGCATTATATATTTTAACTTTATAATACTCCTGAATTAGATTTTACTCAACTTGCTTGCTGTTACTTGTGGATGCTTGGAATGGAAACATGTAATTTTTCGCGCCTGGTAGCATGACCGAGCATGAGGGGTCTACAGCACACAATAAAACCCGCACAAGAGGGGTCTATAGCACACAATAAAACCTGTGCAAAAGGGGTCCATAGGACACAATAAAACCTGCGCAAGAAGGGTCTATAGCACACCATAAAACCCATGGTAAATGAGCATAATTTAAGACTTTATGATGGTGATAAATGTTTGTGACATGGTGATTTCGACGAAATTTACTCACGATTTGTTGATCCTCATTCTGTTAGTTGGTAATGCCATTTTTGTCACCGGACAAACATGGTTTGGCGAATGGCCCCTTATTTGGTGCGCAATTTTTGATGTGTTCGATATTAACCATGGCTGGTTGGCTGTTATATTGCCCGGTGCCATAACTCAGTGGAGAGCTAATAATGAGAGTCGTCTGGTTGACGGCCCATGGGGACCCCAGTGATCCTCTGTCAGTTTGTTGATTGGTGCCGTTTACTTACGGTTGCACTTTTTTATATCTGATGGCGAGACTGAAGGCCATCTCGTATGCCTGAAATATGCTAACGAAATGCGGGTGATGCTGCAAAGGATGCCCTACAATGAATTGACACTGATTTCACTTGGTTGAGTGGTTTATTAACTGCCCTTGCTAAAGGTGAATAGTGTGGATGATACATTATAATGGACCCAACACTTAAGCTGTGAAAAACACGTGGTCTTATCTTGAGACGCGATTTCATTAAACACTCCGGTGAGAGGGCGGTTGGCTCTCCGCTCAGTACATTAAAGATAATACAAATGTTCCGGTGACTNCTCTCCGCTCAGTACATTAAAGATAATACAAATGTTCCGGTGACTAAGATATTACTACTGTAGTTAAATGATTGCAGTCTATATGGGGGCACTGAGGGGGCTCGCCGAGCGGGCGACCAATGCCGCCGGTTTTGTCTGGGTGCAGAGACGAACTGGCCGAGTCATGTCTGCTGTCGTCACAAGTGACGAGAATCGACATCCAATGCCGAACGATGAAATATTACATGGACCCTCTGTGATGTGATTATAATGTTGAAAAATTGTATGAATTAAATTAAGCACATTGGTGACATCCCCATTTATTAACAAATGTGTTTCAATGTTTAGGTGGTTAAGTTGATGGGGATGTCAACACACTAAATTATTTGTTATAATGCTGGAGGCCTTTAAAGGCACTCACCATTTTAGAAAAACATAATTGCTCTTATATAAATACATCTTAAATAAGTCATTAAATTTTCTCATAGAAGTGTTCGCATCTCACATCCAATGATGCGTTTGAATTCCACTGGCTCATTGTTGCCAAGTGGCTGTCTCCTGTAGGGATGGACGAGTCCGCCTAGGCAAAGGGGTGTGGAATGCTTTGCTTGATTGCCATTTATAAAATGAAAAACACCCCTGAATGTAGCAGTGATTGCTGTGACTGTGTTCAACATGTTTGTGAAAATTCTGTATGCCACTGGACGACACTTCGGAGCACCTATCTCTTTAGCTCTGGCCTACCAGCCAGTTAACATCACCCAGTGGTGCATTTCATCATATTTACCTGCGTGAGCTGCGAGGACCCAACGACCAATTGCCAGTGCGGCCAATGGCTTTGCGAAAAACATATTTTCGGATCGCCAACACAATTATTAAAATAGTTACATTTAGTACTACATGAGTAGGGCGGTTTCTTGAGTTGTGTAATCCGTGTCGGCAAGAAGGTGCAAGTTACGTTCTTGTCGACCCGCATTGTGCATTCTTGGCCTCATGTTGTTGGTGTGGCCCGGTGTAGCTGGTGTAGTTGTGACTGCAGCAGTAAGAGTTGGCACAAGGTACTCGTGGACGCGTGTTTCACGTCACAACCTACATTAGATATCCTTACAACATAAATTTGAACACTTTCAAGCAATATATCCTTTCGTGTATCGAAATTTAGACAACAGTAGCACGTTAGGTATACTATATCTAAAACATGTGCTTATTGTCGCTCATAACCAAATACTGGGCGTATGTGGTCACAAAATGTATAGTTTTATGGGGAAATTATTTGATTACATAACGAACACAATCCAATAATAAATTAGTGAAACTTCATGCATGAATTGTAAAATATATTTATTTATTTCTCAACCTCTTTGTTCAACACCAAATGCTACGGAAGTAGCCTTTCACACGTCATATATTTANTATATTTATTTATTTCTCAACCTCTTTGTTCAACACCAAATGCTACGGAAGTAGCCTTTCACACGTCATATATTTAGGTAGCCTGTGATGGTCGCTACCGCTTTGCATCACCGGAGCAAGCTCCTCAGCGCGGGGGTATTGCAAGCCCCATGATGGCCCTTGTCCCCCCAGTTGTCTTTCATTTGAACCGAGGTGGTATAGAGAAGCAAACCTCCACCCCCCCGGCCAAAAAACCAAAAATTGTATTCATGAACCTAGCTCGCTTTGATGCTAGGGTTAGCTGTGTCCCCCAACAAGCCCTGGTTCCCATTAACATTTAACCCCCCTCCGACTCTGTCTGCACAGAGATCGTGGGAGGAGGTAGCAGTGATTCTGCAACCTAGTATTGTTCCTTTCGATATTTTAAATAAGCAGGTTTAGTTATAGACTGGATGGGAATTTATTAAAACCCCTGGTTAGTCTCTTAATTTTTGAATGTTTATTATAAGCCTGAATAGCCCAGGTAAGGTCTCGGTAAAGACGTTGCCTATATTAAGTGAGATGGTAATGATTGTGATCATGATATGGTTCTTAGAAATGTTTATATTATATATTTGTATTGTTGTTTGATCAGTTGTAATAATCAATCATATCTCAAAACCCTAAGGCGATGGTAAAGTACCCGAATCCTAGGACTGGCTGGAAATGCATCTTTGCAGTCTTTGTAATAATTACTTTGCTTGTAATTGTATTTTCAGTTATTTTACTTTAATGGAGGAAGCGGTGTTTGGAAGCAGAATTGTATGTTTTGTGAAAAATATGAGGGAAGTTAGAACAGGATACAGTGCTGCCATCTCTGGGTGGGGAGTGCAAGGTCCCGCCCCTGGCAGAGAGAGCAGCCAATCAGAGCGNTTAGAACAGGATACAGTGCTGCCATCTCTGGGTGGGGAGTGCAAGGTCCCGCCCCTGGCAGAGAGAGCAGCCAATCAGAGCGGATCGTACCAGACGACGACTCGTTGCGAACTGTACTTCCCAGCTCGAGCATGAATTTTTTTATCTTCTCACCTACTCTAAAACTAAGTGTTATGTGAGCCCGTGGTAGGGACAGGAGTTTAGTGTATATCAGGGCTAAGCCCCATACACTTACAAGGAAAGGAGAATCGTGCAAGGAGACATGCATCCCGGCAAAGAGGGATTGGGCTGCCATGGCCAGATTTTGGCCATGACAACCTCCCTAAGCATACTTATAGCTAAACTACTATACTAAAAGAGAAAGGGAAAACCAGCATAGTCATCAATAAAACCCTTTCGACAGGAAAGAATACAAAATTGTTGCATACATTATCAGATTTAACAGAAAATTACTACAGGAGACAGATGAGTGGGAACCATGCTCTTTATTAATGGGCAGAGGAAAAATACTAGTAGTGAGGTGGCAGGTCATCATTTGTTGAGTGGCGCTGGTTTGAATCAAAGTAATGTTTTCACATCACTCTGGTGGGAGAAGTAGTGCAATTGGGGGGCTCCCCCCCCCCCTTCAAACCGGGCAGTGAATCCGAATCCCCATTGAATCCTGAAAACTTAAAGTAAAATAGAATTAGGTGTCAGTGAGTGGCAGCAGGGCTAACACAAACCGACTTTTTCTAATCCACGAGGAGATGGTAAATACACCTATAAGGAAGGAAATGATGAGTCATAACCTAATTAATCTGATACCTAAGTTAAGTCCATGAGGACTCTATAGATAATATATACATATATATCTTAAAAGGCTGTTCAGATGCTAACATAATTTGCCTGGCAGTGTGTTATAAGCAGTACTAAGGGGGCCTGTGTTCTAGAAGCGATTTTGGCCGCTTATAGTGCTGAGTGAAATCCAAATCATCGTCCCCAGGGGCAGTTATGAGAGGATTTGTGTGTTTCTCGCTTGATTGATAAAAATGCTCAGTTTGCTTGTGGATTACTTCATCTAGCATTTCCTGTTTTAATTCGGCGTACAAGCACCTAATAGGGGTATATCTGGGTGCATCGGCGGCCAATCGTAGGAATTTATTTTGCACCACCTGCAATGAATGTAAGTGAGTTTGTGCACAGTAGGCCCAGGTGGGCGCTCCATAAGTGATAATGGGGCGAATCAATGTCTGATATAATTGTATCCCATTTTCCTGTGACAAACCAGAGCCATGAGCTAAAAGAGGATATAAGGCTGGCATGCGCCTATAAGCTAGATTTTTCTTAACTTCCACATGGTGGCGCCATGTCAGCCTTTTATCCATAATTAGGCCGAGGTATTTTACCTCATCTTTAANTTCTTAACTTCCACATGGTGGCGCCATGTCAGCCTTTTATCCATAATTAGGCCGAGGTATTTTACCTCATCTTTAAATGGAATATACTCCCCAAAAAGAGTAATATGTGGCAGATTTGGAGGAATATTCCGGCGAGTGAAGACTATAGCCTCGCATTTCCCCACATTTACATTAATTCGCCACAGGCGGAAATAATTCTCAAGCTCATTGAGCTGTGCCTGGGCGCGCTGAGTGGCAACTTCAGCTTTGCGAGATCGCATGTAAATTACTGTCTCATCTGCGTAAATTCCTAAAATAGTATGCCAGTTAGGGGCTCGCGGAATATCGTGGGTATAAATGTTATATAATACTGGACCTAATATGCTGCCCTGGGGGACAACAACCCTAGTTAGTTTCTTTTCCGAGGTCNATAAATGTTATATAATACTGGACCTAATATGCTGCCCTGGGGGACAACAACCCTAGTTAGTTTCTTTTCCGAGGTCACTCCTTCAATTGATACTATAAATGAGCGCCTGTCTAAATATCAAGCTAGTAATTTAATGTAGCAATCAGGGAAATTGTTCTCATACAATTTATACAGTAACCCTGCATGAAAAATCCTGTCAAATGCCCTTTCGACATCTAAGAATACAGCGACGGTGTAANCAGGATACAGTGCTGCCATCTCTGGGTGGGGAGTGCAAGGTCCCGCCCCTGGCAGAGAGAGCAGCCAATCAGAGCGCATCGTACCAGATGACGACTCGTTGCGAACTGTACTTCCCAGCTCGAGCGTGAATTTTTTTCATCTTCTCACCTACTCTAAAACTAAGTGTTATGTGAGCCCGTGGTAGGGACAGGAGTTTAGTGTGTATCAGGGCTAAGCCCCATACACTTACAAGGAAAGGAGAATCGTGCAAGGAGACATGCATCCCGGCAAAGAGGGATTGGGCTGCCATGGCCAGATTTTGGCCATGACAACCTCCCTAAGCATACTTATAGCTAAACTACTATACTAAAAGAGAAAGGGAAAACCAGCATAGTCATCAATAAAACCCTTTCGACAGGAAAGAATACAAAATTGTTGCATACATTATCAGATTTAACAGAAAATTACTACAGGAGACAGATGATTGGGAACCATGCTCTTTATTAATGGGCAGAGGAAAAATACTAGTAGTGAGGTGGCAGGTCATCATTTGTTGAGTGGCGCTGGTTTGAATCAAAGTAATGTTTTCACATCACTCTGGTGGGGGAAGTAGCGCAATTGGGGGGCTCCCCCCACCCCCCTCTTCAATCCGGGCAGTGAATCCGAATCCCCATTGAATCCTGAAAACTTAAAGTAAAATAGAATTAGGTGTCAGTGAGTGGCAGCAGGGCTAACACAAACCGACTTTTTCTAATCCACGAGGAGATGGTAAATACACCTATAAGAAAGGAAATGATGAGTCATAACCTAATTAATCTGATACCTAAGTTAAGTCCATGAGGACTCTATAGATAATATATACATATATATCCTAAAAGGCTGTTCAGATGCTAACATAATTTGCCTGGCAGTGTGTTATAAGCAGTACTAAGGGGGCCTGTGTTCTAGAAGCGATTTTGGCCACTTATAGTGCTGAGTGAAATCCAAATAATCGTCCCCAGGGGCAGTTATGAGAGGATTTGTGTGTTTCTCGCTTGATTGATAAAAATGCTCAGTTTGCTTGTGGATTACTTCATCTAGCATTTCCTGTTTTAATTCGGCGTGCAAGCACCTAATAGGGGTATATCTGGGTATATCGGCGGCCAATCGTAGGAACTTATTTTGCACCACCTCCAATGAATGTAAGTGAGTTTGTGCACAGTAGGCCCAGGTGGGCGCTCCATAAGTGATAATGGGGCGAATCAATGTCTGATATAATTGTATCCCATTTTCCTGTGACAAACCAGAGCCATGGGCTAAAAGAGGATATAAGGCTGGCATGCGCCTATAAGCTAGATTTCTCTTAACTTCCACATGGTGGCGCCATGTCAGCCTTTTATCCATAATTAGGCCGAGGTATTTTACCTCATCTTTAAATGGAATATACTCCCCAAAAAGAGTAATATGTGGCAGATTTGGAGGAATATTCCGGCGAGTGAAGACTATAGCCTCGCATTTCCCCACATTTACATTAATTCGCCACAGGCGGAAATAATTCTCAAGCTCATTGAGCTGTGCCTGGGCGCGCTGAGTGGCAACTTCAGCTTTGCGAGATCGCATGTAAATTACTGTCTCATCTGCGTAAATTCCTAAAATAGTATGCCAGTTAGGGGCTCGCGGAATATCGTGGGTATAAATGTTATATAATACTGGACCTAATATGCTGCCCTGGGGGACAACAACCCTAGTTAGTTTCTTTTCCGAGGTCGCTCCTTCAATTGATACTGTAAATGAGCGCCTGTCTAAATATCAAGCTAGTAATTTAATGTAGCAATCAGGGAAATTGTTCTCATATAATTTATACAGTAACCCTGCATGAAAAATCCTGTCAAATGCCCTTTCGACATCTAAGAATACAGCGAAGGTGTAATGACGCCAATTAAAAGTATTAGTTATGTGCTCGGATAATCTTACGATCTGATGTATGGTAGAATGGGCTTTCATAAAGCCAAACTGCTAATTAGAAAACATATTAGCATCGTGAATGTGATTTTCAAGGCTCTGCAATAAAACATTCTCGTGAAGTTTAGAAAGTGAACTGAGCAGACTAATAGGGCGGTAGTTCTGCAATTGTTTCGGGTCTTTACACGGTTTGGGAAATACAATAACTGAGACACATTTCCAGGAGGTGGGGAAGTGTGCGAGATTAAAACTCGCATTAATGCACTCGGCTATGGCTGAAAGTATACTGTCTGGCGGTTGCTTGAGAACCATAGCATACAGAGAGTCGAACCCGGGTGCTTTATGTTGCTTCATTCGATTAATGATTCTTTTTACCTCGTCGGCATCCATGGGCTATAGCGCAGCAGCTGAAGGCTGCTGCAAACGCACTTGGAGGTCCCTATAATTGTGAGCCACAAATGCTGGATCAGAGGGATCAGCATCGGGGTGTAAAGCAAATTCTAAATGAGCAGCCACAGCCTCAGTTTTTTTGCTGGGGCCTGTAGGCCGTGTCTGCAATGCCTTGAAGAGGCGGGATGACGTCGCATCTCTTTGTAAACGCCTTCGGCATGTGCCACAGACTATTATCTGAGGGGCATAAATGGGATAATTTATCACTCTATAATTCTATTTGCTAGGTTCTAATATCAGTGTCAATTCGCTGACGAAGCTCGTTAATCTGGGCTTGAACTAGCCCAGTACGAAACCGGGAATAGCTCCTGAACAGCTTATTTTTTCGCGAAATAAACTACCTGATATGNAAACCGGGAATAGCTCCTGAACAGCTTATTTTTTCGCGAAATAAACTACCTGATATGTTCAGGCAGTGTATCTGCGCGAGTCCGCTGGGTTTTTTTCCGGGACAAAATTAGCACTTCCCGTCTGAATTATCTCTGTGACATGAATTACAGCATAGTCTAATTCCTCGGGGGTACTGCCAAGTGCTGGTAGATTTATTGTCTCGTCCAGGAATTCCTTAAAGCCGGGTCAGTTCGCATTCTTATGATTTTCAACTTTACGAATTGGCATCTTGTCAGTTTCCACATCTCTGAACAACATGCGGACAGGATAATCTTCCGAAGCCAATTCATGGAGCACTTCTAATTCTAAGATTATATGAAGGCCTTTATTAAGCACGACATCTAGTATATCAGGCCTCTGATTAATCGTTGGCGGTAAAGAAGGTTGGCTGGGCGCATTAACACAATCATTGTGTTGCTCCTGGTGTCTAAATAAAATATTCCCATTGGCTGTACGCACAAGACAGCCGCAAGCGGTATGTTTTGCATTGAAGTCGCCGACAGCGAGTAAAATAAGTGAAGCATTTATTAATTCATTTAAATCTGCACGTAAAAGAGTGCGTCCTGGCGGACATTAAACAGAATAAATGGAAACCTGTGGTATTCCTAGCTTTACTTTAATTTCCACTTCTTCTAGTTTATCTAGTTCAAGCAATTTAGATTGAGAGCACGTGATAGTATGGTTTTTGAAAATTAATACCTCNCTTCTTCTAGTTTATCTAGTTCAAGCAATTTAGATTGAGAGCACGTGATAGTATGGTTTTTGAAAATTAATACCTCACCACCATACTGGTCCCTATCTGTATGATAACATTTCAATCCCAGAATTATAAATCTAATTTTTTTGTGTAAATATGTTTCATTAATAGCAATAATAGGAACCTGTTGCAGAGAAATGAAATATATGAGCACATGTTTCTTATTGCGAACGACTCGGGCGTTCCAATAAGCAATACTATTAATAACCTTAAAACAATGAGTGGGCAAACTGGCATTCTGCCCTCTAACATACATTAACGGGCTTGGGAAGCATCATCACGGCGAAACCCAGGAGTGCNCTTCTTCTAGTTTATCTAGTTCAAGCAATTTAGATTGAGAGCACGTGATAGTATGGTTTTTGAAAATTAATACCTCGCCACCATACTGGTCCCTATATGTATGATAACATTTCAATCCCAGAATTATAAATCAAATTTTTTTGTGTAAATATGTTTTATTAATAGCAATAATAGGAACCTGTTGCAGAGAAATGAAATATATGAGCACATGTTTCTTATTGCGAACGACTCGGGCGTTCCAATAAGCAATACTATTAATAACCTTTAAACAATGAGTTGGCAAACTGGCATTCTGCCCTCTAACATACATTAACGGGCTTGGGAAGCATCATCACGGCGAAACCCAGGAGTGCCNGGCAAACTGGCATTCTGCCCTCTAACATACATTAACGGGCTTGGGAAGCATCATCACGGCGAAACCCAGGAGTGCCTGGCATTTGTCATCGTGCCATCGAGCTGGGTCCGTCCAGATGGAAAAGAGAGTGAAAAGGCTCTCCAGCATCTCTACGAGTGCTGGATTACCTTGAGCCAATGGACAAGACTTTATTAAATAAAATGAAGTTGTGTCGAGACGACAGCGGGGGCAACGAGATTAATTCCCGAACTGGCCAGTCTGGTGTGGTACGGGACGGAAGCTGGCCTCTGATCGGGTGGCACCTGATTAGGTGTTGCCAGAGCTACTGCAGGGGCTGGGTGAGGGGGCTGGGCAGCTGGCTTCTGCTCGCGAGAGACAGTCTGCTGCGGAGAATATTTCCCCACCTTGCGACGAGTTTGGTGGCTCGCCTTTCCCTTGTTTGGAGCGAGAGGAACATACACTTGGCACCTAGTGCGCGGATTGTTGGCGAGAACTGGAAAGTCCAGCTCGTTGAATCCCAACACACTATNACATACACTTGGCACCTAGTGCGCGGATTGTTGGCGAGAACTGGAAAGTCCAGCTCGTTGAATCCCAACACACTATAGGGGTTGTGGGTCGGCACAGGGAGGCCTTGTGCATAAGTGGGCACGAAGTTTTGCACTTGAGTGCATCTGTGGCCATGGCCCTGAACAGTAATCCACTGGTAAGGAGCTGGTTTTGCCCAGGGGCCGGGAAGAGCCATATATACTGCATCCCAGGAGATGGAGGAGATAGCTGTGACAGTCTTGACTGCTGATGGTGCTTTTAGCGCTTCTCAGCAGGCAGGATGCTCCAGTTTTCCGCCTTTTAGGGTGGTGTACCCTCGGAAGTTTTCTGCGTGGTTGCTTCCACAACCAACACAGCGTCAAAGGGACAAGTCGTCCTTGTTAGACAAGGAACAATCTAGCATTCTGTGTACCTGGCCGCAGAGGCAGCAGCGAGCTGCTGCACGGCACACCCTACTTGAGTTTCCGAAGCGCTGGCAGTTACTGCACTGTGCACGGCCTTCAGGACTCTGGAATTCCTCTACCTTTACTACCAGACCGCACAGGCCGCGGATCTGGTGAATTGTACGAGAATGCTCGTTGTTAGGCAGCTTTACAACAAACATGTGCAGAAGCTACCTGTCATTAAGGGAGAGCTTGGTATGGTTATTGATTGGCTGGAAACCGAGGGCCTCAAGCTCTTCTCGGCTGAAATATACCGGCAAGGATTTCTCCAAGCCTTTAATTGCCACCTTTAGTGGCACTAAAGTCAACCTTTAGTGACTCTTGTATGCAGATGGTGGACGTATAGTCGTCATGCGACTTAGGTAAGTACTGCACACCCTGGGGAAACACTCAATTGACTTTTGGTTACTGCAGGTGTGCGCGGAAAAGGCGCCAAACTTTTGTGTAGTCACACTGTGGTGTGATACACCATGATCGGGCGCAGGTCAGGACGCTTGGTTGATGGTGGAGGTGGCTGGGCGCTCTGATTATCCAGAGCAGCCGGCGAATCAGCGTCCATTGCCAGGGCTGAGGTGGAGGGGGTTGCTGGAGCAGGCATGACCACGACTTTGCGTTTTTTTTCGCGCCTTCCTCCGGCAGAACGTCAAAAAAGGGCTCCGAAGAGTCCGCCATGGCACTCGGAACTCCCCCTAAGGGGTCAGGGAAAGGGAAAAAACTCAATATAAAAGATTAAGGCCTAGCTAACCTAGTAAAAAATAGTCCTCCAAAAACTGGCCTCTCTGACTGCTTCCCTCTACCAGAAACACAGCTAGGAAAGGCCAGCCGCTTGAACCACTATTTAAAATTGGCCCTGGCTATGCAACATTACCTTTTTCCGAGTTCTAAAAAAAACTCGGAACCGGAGTTGCCGAAGTTGCAGTCCTCTTCTAAATAAAATGTAACTTGTTCTCGCTGTGCAGGGACGAAGCACAGTTGCTCGCACTCAGCACCGCAGCATTGCGCAAATACAGTTGTACCCTATCAGAGAAGCGACAGTGGATGCGAGAGAGCGCGGAGCGATCCCCTCGTACCTAGGCAGCAGCTAGACCGCTCGAGCGCGAACTAGTTTNCTTCGTACCTAGGCAGCAGCTCGACTGCTCGAGCGCGAACTAGTTTTGTTAAAAGTGGTGAATACTGTCCTGGAGCGATCGGAGATTTTTTCCTGCCAACCACAGGTTTTAATATTTTTTGTTATTAGTATGGAGATTCTTGAATTATGTTTTAATCTTGTAGTCGCTGCATTTTTGGTCGTCTGGGGAGTATTTTCCTAACATTATAATTATTGGGTTCTCACATATGGCTGTGTTATCGTACGATTTATTGTTGTCTGATATGATTTTGTTACCAATTAACAGAATTCTAAGTGCGTTGTGCAGTTCTACTATTCTAGTGCATCTCTGAGCATTTCGTATTATTCTAAGGTATTTGTTTTGTACGACTTGCAGTTCTTTAATCAAAGTTTTCACCACGTTTCCCCAGACTTTGTGTGCATATATTATTTCTGATCTCTCTATGGTAGTGTAGGTTAATAACTTTAATCTCGTGGGAAGTTTACGGTTTTCAAGCAGTGGGTATAATTGTCTGCTTTTGATATCGCTGTGTTTTTAACATTAGTGATATATTTACATCAGTGGAGTTTGTTATCTATAGTTAGTCCCAGGTATTTGGCAGCGTCGTATTTAATTGGTTTCGGGTTTGGTTCGTTTCTCCGCCTAGTTATTAGCAGGGCCTGGGATTTCTCTGCATTTACTTTAATTTTCCAGTGCTCGCACCACTGCCCGAGCTCATCCATTTGCAGTTGTTTATACAAGAGTGCGCAAGGGCAATTGTTTATCTTTCGCATAAATGAAAGTGTCGTCTGCATACATTTGAACTTTTGCATAGGTGCTTTGGATGTCGGCTGTATACACATATAGAAAGGTTGAAAGAGCAGCTCCCCGTGGAACGCCTGCGGTGAGTGGGCGTGTAGAGGAATCCGAATTTTCTTTGGAAACGTAAAATTCGCGGTTTGTGAAGTAACTATTTAGGAGATGTATGTTAACAGTATGGGAATTTGAACTCGATTAGTTTTTGTAGCATGCTCGGGATCCATACTTTATCAAAGGCCTTGGTAATATCTAAGATAATGGCTAAGGTGGGTTTTTTTTTTTTTTTAGAGTATTTTGCGTGTCCATGACGAAGTTTGCCATGGTGTGTGTTGTGGAATGTCCGGATTTGAAGCCAAATCGTGCGTTGGGGATAATCTTTTTGACTTCAGCGTGAGTTTTTAATCGCGTGAGTAATATATTTTCGAAGGATTTTGCTGAGTGAGCTTAGGAGTGATATCGGGCGCCGGTTTTGGAGAAGGCTAGGGTCTTTTCCGAGTTTAGGAATCGTTATAACTTTAGCCCATTTCCAGTCTGCAGTATAGTGTTTATATTTAAGTACGACGTTGAATATGTTTATTATTATAGAAAGTGCAGGGTTTGGGAGGTTTTTAAGCAATCGATAAGTGCTTTTATCGTGTTGGGGTTAATTTTTGGATGAACTGATTTTAAAGTTAGCAGGAGTTCTGATAAAGTCCCTAATTCTGGTTTTTACGGGGGGTTTTTTTTTTTTGCGAGAAAGGCAGCCATTGTGGTGTTTATGTCCCGAGTGAAATTAGGGTCTCCGAAGTCTGTGTTTGGCATGAATTGATCGGCGAGAGACTCGGTTAGCACTTCTGCCTTATCTGTGAGTGCTTATTTTATTCCCGAAAGAGCTAGAATGGGAGTAGAGTTTTTTAAGTCGTTTTTCCCTCGGAGAATTTCAGATATTCGCCAAAAATTTTGAACATTTTCTGCAATTTCAGTATTAAAGGTGTCCCATTTTTTATTCGGAGCTGTGTTAATTTATTGCGTAGGTCTATTTTAAGTTTGTTGAACCTAGTTTTTAGTTCGCGGGTTCTGTCGTTGGTACTCGTGCCTAGTTTGTCGTTTTTCCGCCAAAAACAAATCTATTTCCGGGTAGTTTAGTTTTCAGAATTGCCGCGGGTTAGAAATTGGGTGTTGTTTTTTAGTTGTNTAAGAACTGCCGCGGGTTAGAAATTGGGTGTTGTTTTTTAGTTATGTTATAATTGTGTTTTGAAAAATTTCTATTGCCGGTTCTATGTACTTTTTACGATTTATTTATATTGGCTGTTCCGTGAATATTTCGGCCAGGTCGGTTTTATATTTATCCCAATTGGTTTGTGGCAATTTATTTAAAGTTACTTCCGGGTGTTTAATTAAGTTGGTGCTAATTTTTGCAGAAACTGGCGAGTGATCTGAGTCTAATTCGTCCAAGACAGTTAATTGTAATATTGGATTAGGTATGTTTGTTAGAATAATGTCTAGAACGCCCGACTGGTTTCTGTTATTTGTGGGAAGTATGTAGGCCCGTCCGGGGCGTGTATTATATAATTATTTAGTTGTGAGTGGCATAATAGAAATCTGCCTTTCGTATTATTTTCCCTGCCATTCAATTGGGAGTTTTTTGCATTTAAGTAGAAACTGTTATTGTTGCTCTGTTATTTTATCCCGATCTGCTTCTAAAAGTGCTTTAAAGGGGGTTTGATAGGCTGAAGTTATCTTTGTGTGTCCCGAATCTGTTTGAATATTTATTGGTGTCGATTCTAAGTTCTGGCAGTATGGATTAGCAATTAAGTGGATTATTATGAATTAGTATTACAGTACCGCCTCCTTTAGTAACTATCATTTCTATAAGTTACGTAATTTTTAATAGAAAATTTATTATTGGGTTTAAGTATGTCTCCTGAATTAACGCGATCTTTATACCGTACGTTTCCAGTAGTCTTTCTATTTCATATAATTGATTGAAAACCTCGTTGCTGTTCCAATACAAAAGGGACAGGGAGCCAATGGATTGCTGGGTGGTGTGAGCCAATCAGGGCGCGACCCGGAACATCGTGAGAGCCTCCAACAGCAGCATTGTTTTTTGCATGGGGTCTTGTATTTGTCTCGCTGCATCCATGCAGGACCGGAATTGCGACATAATCGCGGTGAAATTGGCTCCCTGTAGGAAATCCAGGAAGTCCTGGATTTCCCGCATGGAATGGGTAACTACCCATTACACCCAATGGAGTCGCAGGATTTGTGGTGTGAGCGTGATGCGGTTTTGGTGGGAGGGGGGCACGTGAGATGGGGATTTGTGTGAAGTGGTGGTGGTGTGGGGAGTGTGTAGGCCTGTGTTTGAGCCCTGATTGTGTTAGTATAAGAAAAAGCTGGAGGCAGTGACCGTGCATTGATGATTCGCTGGTACGAGAGGTTATCCAAATATGTCATCAATGGGTCTGTATCGGAACGGGTCCCTATCCGACTTGTTAGCTTGACTTTTGAACGGCAGCACTTACCGTCTGAAGTCATCATATGCAAAGAGATTTTTGAAGTCAATCCTCGTGGGCAATCTGCGTAGCAGTGTTTATGGTGTTTCCACTTTGGACGTATCCAAAGACATTGCCGCGCTAGAAGTGTTCGCTGCCCTGCTTGTTCCCAACCTTATGATGTAGCAGATTGTCCTACTGCAGATTCACATGTCTGTATGCACTGTTCTGGTCAGCACCTGGCTCATGATAAGGCTAAATGTCCAGTTTGGGAGCTGGAGCGCGAGGTCAAATGTGTTATGGCATAGTAAAACCTTTCTTATGCTGATGCCAAAAGTAAAGTCCAACCTTATTTTCGGGTCTTTCTGGTGCCACAATCACATCCTTCGTATCCAATTATATCCCCACCCACCTAACTAGCTCAATTTCCATCTCTGCCCACGCTATCAGTTCTTCCTCCCTCGTTGTTGCCTCCGACCTTCCCAACTACATATTCACTAGCTACACAGGACTCCACCCGACCCTCCCGAATGGCAACAGCGCGGTCTGATTGCTCTACCGTTTGCTACAAGGTGCTACCTCCAGTGACTTCTAGCACTGTTACAACTTCGTTTAATATTAGAGACTATTATTCTCAATTCATACCTGTTGGTGTCGACAATTTTCTCTCCCCTGATACTTCCCACTATCTTCAGAGGTTCCGCCGCTGAGGTGTGTGAGATCCCTAGACTTAATAAAGACAAATTGAATTCCTTGAGCGACACAATTAAGCTATGTACGTTCAATATAGCAAAAAAAAAGATGCTATAATGCATTCACGGTAACTTCAAGATTTTCTGAAGCCCTGCAAAAGATCTACTTTCCAGCCCATTTCGTATCCTTCTGCCAAAGGGTAAACAAACATTGCCATGTGGCAGTCACATGGCAATGTTTACATGCAATGTTTACATTCCACTGTTTGTGAGTACATGTGTTCGTACATGCACGTACCCATCATAAAAGTAATGTATATATTATTAATGGATATTCCACAAGCGTAAAGTTTTTAATCTTGAGGATTTCACACAAAAGAATATGTGATGCAAACGAAAAACATTTCATTATATAAACCCAAAATGTGAGTATTAAAAAT